>CANXYC011177689.1:0-11098 GCA_948193065.1 Aleurites moluccanus
TTTGGGAGTTGTAAATAGAGGTGAGTCTATATATATGTTTGATGCATAATACATTCATAAGTCATGCATTTATGCATATGAAATGATAAACTTGCTTCAAAACCATTAATGATCCACATTTGGGCAAATTTGCCATATTGACCTAAATTGGTGCCACCGAAATACCTAAATTTGACACAAACTTTGATTGGCTATAAAATATTATTTAAAAGGCTTTTTGACCTGAAACCAAGCCTAATCATCTTTTATATATATGTACTTGATATTGGTATACAGAAATTGCTATGTATATATTGAATTCAAGGAAAACTAGAAAGTGCCTGAAAAATGAAAACGGACCCGTAATTTGGGAGCCAGTTGCGGCAGCTCAAACTAGGCTCCGGCAGGCAAAAATATGAAAATGTGCAAAACCCTTTCTTTTGGTATATTATTGATATAAATCATTATATAAGTCCTATTTGAGACTCATTTTGATATATTTATGCCATATGTGATATTTGCATATAATATGCTATAACAGGACTACTGCGATGGTGTAGTAATAAACCATCGGTTGTGATCATAGATTTATATTATGGCCCTTATTAGGGAGGGTAAGAGTATTCCCTATGCCATGGTTGATTGGGGGAGATGTGATGAAAGGAAGTTACATTATGATATATGATATATTATAGATATCCTGTTATATTATATGCATTATGATCCATGCTATGTATTTCATCATGCTACCATTAGCATTTCTATCTACAAATCATTAATGGATAAATATGACTGTCATAAATATTATTGCATACTCATATATATAATATGACTTACTGAGTATAAAGTTATACTCACCATTTCAATGGTTCAATGTTTTCAGGACCTCAGTAAAGAAGTCATCCATTAGCTATACCATCTCCAGCCTTGGATCAGATGTAGGTATCGAGGTCACTCCTATGTATAGAGTTCCTTGGTATATTATGTATAGAGGTTTGAATTGACTTAAGTTAAATGTTATAATGATCAAATGGTAAAATGATATGACATGGATATGTGTATATATTGTACATATAAATGATATATGAGTTTGAGATAAAATGTATATGTGATATATGATATGGATGAAAATATTAAAGTGCAATTTGAGTTGCAATTGATAAATGGAGGATATAAGGGGATGTATGTTATATTGGGAGTGTATTTTTATATGTTTTATGGATAGCTTAAGTCAGAGTTTCAAAGGAGACTCTGTCAGTTTTTTTGCATGCATGTTTGGTAATATGATGATTTTAAAAAAAATTATTCATCTGAAATGTATCACAGGTTAAGTAATGAATGTAAATGTTTAAGCATGGGTTCTTCGAGGTACTGGTGGCTTAGGCATTACCCGTACCCTAGGACCATCATAGTCTAAAGTTAGGCTATGACAGATTAGGCCCTATGGCTAGGACCATAACCCCTCCTAGCTAGGGTATCAATAATACAATGTGCACATCGCCGACAATATTTCCCCACTACCCTGTCAGATCGGTAGCTCTGCCAAGCCATATAAGGTCAATAACAAGGGATACCATTATGTAACAATGGCATCGAGAAATCAATCAATCCAATATCAATCAGTTCAATATCAATCAGTTCAATTATCAATATGAACAATAGCAATGTTATAGACAATATACAATCAATGGTGATTGGTTTGGTAATAAGGAAAGACATGAAACAAAAGTTAGTTCGGTGGTGGAAAATGGTAGGTTAATTGGCATGCCAACGTCGCTGGCAACAATGACATTCAAATGGTAGGCCTATGGAATACAAACCAATAGGCCAAAGGCAAATGAACTAGGCATTTCATCAAACACATGGTGGGCATACAATGGCAAGCCAATGGGTTAGGTTAGGGTGCCAACTTGACTTGCCCAATTCAATCAACTCAAAGTCACATTGTCAAACAAGGTATAGGCATTCAAGAAATAAGATTAAACAACATCAAAGTAGGATCAAATGGCATGGAAATTCAAACAAAAATCAAAGGAAAATGGACAATGTGAATAGTACCCACCATTCGGCCAAACATGAGATTTTAGGGCAAGGTTTCAATCATCAATTCAATGATATAGGCATGTCAAATGATGCAATGTAAACTCACATAATGCTTCAAATATCCTTTGTACAAGCCAATTCCACCAAAATCACCAAATGAGCTATATAAAGCAACCTTGTCCAACTTTCAATTCTACATAAAAAAATCCATCAATTATTTGCCTAATCATATCCAATTGACTAATTCTAACATCAATTAACATAGACTAACACTAAATCATCAAGTTATTTCATACAACTTCAAATTAACCAAACTAATTTAGGGATTTCCATCAAATAGCATCAATTGATATAAATTGACTTCAAACCCATCTAATTCAACCTAAATAACATCTATTTAAACCATTAAATCAAACAAATAAGTTGATTACCTAAAAGTGGTGGTGTAGCCGAAATGCTCCTTCACCAAAATCCTTGAACTCCTTTGCTCCTATCTAAAAATTGATGATGGAAATAGGTTAAGCTAAATTAATTTGCTAATTTTCCATCAATTTACTTAAGATTCTAACAAGAAATGAAGAAGAAATTGAAGAGGAAAATGGGAAATGGGTTTTGTCCATACATAAGGAAGAAGAAGAAAGATGATGCAAATATGGATAAGTGTAAAATAAATAGAAAATCCAATTTGGTAAATTACAACTAACTCCCCGAACTTTAGTCCATTACACTTTGGTCCAAAATCTTCTGTAATTTATTCTGTCAATTATGTTAAGATTTAAATATCAAAGTGAGGAGTCAATAAGCTTATTTTAATTTATACTTATTTATAAAAATAGTTCTGGAGTCATTTTGTAACCCCGACTGACCAATTTTCACTATTCACCTTAAAGTTTCTTATATTTACCATTTTTCCACTAGTTACTTTTTCAGTATTCCTAAATGATTTTCACTTCTTTCTTTTTACCAAAATTACACATAAATTATGGTGATCATTTACCCCTAGATCAAATTCAGAAATTCTTTTGTTGATCGGACTGCTTATTTCTCGGCAGTATTCCCGACACCGCCGCTTTCTGGAAAAGTATCAAGTTCACTTTCTAACTGTGTCTCTAAAATTATTCCCCATCATTTCAAGGCTAATGAACCACATTCTGATAATTAATTCACACACATGAGTTAGGAATTTATAGGGTATTACAATATTCCTCCCACCTTGTGACTGCATAGGCTTGCCCTGTTCTTGCCTTTGCTCATATCATCACCATCACTATCCACAATATTCATCCGTGTTGCCATTCTACCCTCCTATACTCCCCATCGCTCTTCTAAGGGCTAGAGACAATATCACCGATCATACTGGTGTATCGAGGTTTATGTGGTTAACCTAGAACCCATAAGGGTTAGAGTTAACACCTCGACTATAAATAAAATGTAGAACTGATTTACATTTCTGTACTGCTTTTCAATTAATGATTCATTTATTACTTTAACATCTTATTATGTACATAAAATAGTAATTTTAAGTCAGAAACAATTTTAAGCCAAGTTAGGATTTCTTAAATAGAAAAACATAGTTCCCAAACTTAGATCCATTTGAAGGCCTAGTGATTTTATCCATTGAGCAAACTAAATTGGAGTGATTTTTGGATTTTTCCTTATATTTTCTCAACAAAAATAAAATAAAGGTGGTGACTTCCCGAAACTCATTTTCAAAATAGACTTGAACTCAAAATAGATTTCAAAATAGAGATGAAACAAATCTTTTCAGTGAATTGAGAAACAGAACTTCTAGCCGGCTAGACATTCTGGCGATATGAGATTGAAGTCCCAAAAAAGAGGGGCGACTGCCAGACCATCCTCAGGCGAGGCCTCACAGCTGGCAACTTCGCTGGAGACTTATCATTTTTGAAAATGAAAAAGAGGACTACCAATTGATTTTGGAAAAATATTTTCAAAAGAAATTTGAAACTTGGCTTTTTAATTGAAACTAACTTTGCATTGCATCATGTATCACTACATGTACTCCTTGTCCACTACTAGTTATGACTTTTAGCCTAGACACCAACTACTATCGACCTAGAAACCCTCATTAGGTGTATATTGGGAGATAGCAAAAAGATCCAAAGTCGCGATGAATCCTTGATCTTTTCAGAGAGGTATGCAATATTGTTTGACCCACACAAGTGGTTAGGTATATTATTACTCTGCGAGACCTTGATTCAGCCCAGCCACCTAGCATCATGTAATTGACCCTAGAAACCTACTTCTCTTAGGGCATGTACCATAATAATCAAATATTATAGTTATGAAACCAATTCTTTCATGCAAGCATGCATATCATGCACACATATGGCAACACATAGACCATGTTTCTCCAAACTTATGAACCTAAAAGAGTTAGTAGTTGGAACCTAAGTAGTCATAAACCAAGTTAAACAAATCCACTTATCCAAATAGTGCAAACCCGACCTGTACCAAAACCAAATGAAACATATCCACTCGACTTGTATCTGAAACAGTGAAATATATTCACTTACCTCAAACAGTACAAACCTGATTGTACCCGAAATAGTGAAACAAATCCATTTACCCAAACAGTGAACTTGAACTACTAATCCGTTACCATATTCACAAACAGTGAACCTAACCTATTAAGCCGTTACCATATCCACAAATAGTGAACCTAACTTATTAAGCTGTTACTATGTCCACAAATAGTGAACCTGACCCACTAAGCCGTTACCATGTCCACAAGCAGTGAACCTGGCCTTATCATGTCCATAAACAGTGAACCTGATGCACTAAGCCATTACCATATCCACAAGCAGTGAACCTGGCCCACTAAGCCATTACCATGTCCACAAACAGTGAACCTGACCCAATAAGCCATTACCATGTTCACAAACAGTGAACTTGACCCACTAAACTGTTACCATGACTATAAACAGTGAACCTGACCCACTAAGCCATTACTATGTCCATAAGTAATGAATCTGACCCACTAAACTATTATCATTTCCATAGACAGTGAACCTGACTCACTAAGTCATTATCATGTCCACAAATAGTGAAATCGATCCACTGTCCTATTTACAAATAGTGAAACTGACCCACACTGCCTAAACAATGAAATCATTCCATTGTTCCATTTACCTAAACAGTGAAACTGACCCACTCACATCTACCAATGAAGCTAACCACTGTCTAGTCAGTAGAATGATCACATTTACCTAATTCACCACCTAAAAAATTATGAAACAAATACACATCCATGCAAATCAGACTTGCAACCCTTGTTGATCTTGTTCCTTTCCTTTATAAAGGTACCAATGGTTGATCCAACCTATCCAGATGTCACATTTATCATCACTCTCCTTAAAAAGCAAGAAGAAAACTTTCAAGTTATCCTTAATTCCATTTTGGATGCCCAATAGATCCATTTTGGATGCCCAATAGATCCACTTTGATAGAGCATTTGCTACATAGTGAAACAGTTTTAATGAAGCCATAACTATCAAACAAAGTAGTTTTCAAAATGCAATAAACCAAATGTCCAAAACCCTTATTTCCCATTTCTAAGCCATCATTAATAAGGTTGAGGGAATGTTGAACCTGATTCCAGCCAACCTCATTTACCCAAGCTCCTCAGATATGCTTGTTATGAATATACAACAAAATATAAACACCATCCCTTCCTTTTATCCTTTTTCAGAAAGAGATTTTCACCTAAGAACTTATGGAAAAAATTCTTGAAATGTAACCCTCCATGTCTAAACAAAATAATTTCTTTATCCTTAACCTCGGCTCCCCCATCAAAAAGAAGAGCAAAAAGGTAGCAACTGTTGCCAACCGACAATCGTTAAAACTCGAAAGGAGAAAATTCAACCATTTAGGAATGTCTTTGAGCACAGTTTATGAGAAGGCTTTGGCATCAAATTTGATAAAACCCTTGGAGCCTAAAACACCTTCACATCCTTTGTCAAAAAGTTAGAATGTGAACAAATATTGTGGGATTGGTCACAAAATTGAAATGTGTAAGACTTTGAGACACCGGATATAAGACTTGGTGGACAATAGGGATATCCTCCTTTCATGGTCAACAAATCATTTCAAAGGATCAAACTCAGAAGATAGCTAACAAGCCACCCTTTTTGAATAGGTGTCCATGATAGAAGATGAAGTAGAAACATACCCTATTGAGCTTATCCAACCAGCACTAGCCCCACTAAACAACTGGCAATATGAGAAGCTGTCCAATCCTGGTGTCGAGTCATTTGTCTAGCCTAGCTATCCAGTCAAGTCAGAAATAGATCTTGAGTTAGAGTCAAAGTCAATTGAGTCATTTTGCTCTTTTAAGTCTGTAATTAATCTTCCTATTCTGTCTTACAGTTTCAATGTAACCAAAGACAATGAAAAATTTTCATCAATAATGAGAAATTTGATCTTTCTTACTTTCCTGTGTCTACTTTTCACTTGGTAATAAGTCCACTCTAAATGAGATATCAAAAGAAAGTGAGAAAAATGAAAAAAAGAAAGAAAGAAAAGAATCAATTAATCTTGGCACTGATGATAAAATGTTAATTACATACATTGCATCATCATACTTTGATAAAATAATCTTATGCATTGCCATTAAGGAATTCATGGATTGCTTCACATGAGAGCCTAAGGATATGATAAGGGGTTAATCCAAGCATAGTGGTTCATAAAATTCTCACTTATGACCATATCAAGCCCATCAAACAAACATTGAGAAGACTCAAGACATAATGATCTTCGTAGGTTAAAAAGGAAGTGAAAAATCTGTTGGACAACAAGTTCATTGAGCCCATCTCTTACCCATCATAGTTGGCCAACATAGTACTAGTTCCTAAGAAGGATGAAAAAGTAAGGGTCTGTGTGGACTATAGAGATTTGAACAAAGCCTGCCCAAGAATGACTTTCCTTTGTCCTATATTGACTTGCTGGTTGATTGTATGGCAGGATTTGAAATTGTCTCCTTAATCGACCTATATATGGGATACAATCAGGTTTAAGTCAACCCACCGGATAAGCGAAAACAACCTTTGAACTGAATGGGAGTACATATTACTATAGGGTCATGCCATTTGGGCTTAAGAATGCCAAGGCAACTTATCAAAGAATGGCCACTACTCTTTTTCATGACATGATGCACAAGGATGTTGAGGTGTACATGGATGACATGGTTAAGTGCAACACTGGGGCATCTAGACGCTTTGAGACGGTTCTTCCAAAGATTCAGATAGTACAACCTTAAGCTAAATCAAGTTCAGTGCTTATTTGGAGTATCTTTATGGGTGTTCCTAGGGCATAAGTTCAGCAAAAAAGGCATTGTCACATCCTACTATAGAGAGCGTGACAGTCCTAGGGCACGGATAAACCTAAGGTCACCAGATAGCCGTAGAACCCATTAACATGTTAATTTCAATTAATCATTTATCAATTTTCATAACTTGTATAACAAATTTTATTCCCATTTTTTTTTCTTTTCCATCCTATACCCTTGATCTTAACAGTTCAATAATACATACATTATATTTCTATAACCCTTACTTCAATTCCTTTTCCATTACATTTGCATTACATTCCAATAAATATCTCATTCCCAATCATACATATTCTGTTTCAGTTATAATCACATGTAATACCTTAACAGACAGAATAGTAGATGGTAGACAGTATGGATATGATGGATTATAGTAATGGATATGATATTGACTTAAGCATGAATAGGGTCAATTGATTACTAAAATATATAGGGAATGGTAGAGTATAACACTCAAAAATTTTTGAACGCCAACCGGGTCACTGTTGTGACACTGTCCTGAAAAATACCAGTATTAATTACACTGTCCGAGGAAATAGCAGTCCAGTTGATTTAAGAATTTCTGATCCAGACCTGAGGGGATTAAGTTAGTTAATTTTATGTGAAATTATGGTGAAAATAAAGAACTAAAAAACCTTTGGGAACACTGAAATTTTAAAGAGTGGCAAAATCGTAATTTATGGCAATTTTGGGGTTAATTTTGGAAATCCACTGTCTGGAATCCAGAATTGACCCAAAACCATTTTTAATAAATGGAGCAGCTCAAAATGAGCATTTTCATTTCCCAAACTAAAGGTTAATTCTTAATAGAATTAACAGAATAAATTACAGAAATCAATCAGGTAAAAGTGTGATGAAGGAAAGTATAAGGCCTTATTTGCAAAATTAAAAAAATTAGCTTATAAAAAGCCCATTCTAGACTATTCAATGCCATTTATTCTTCTTTCCCTCATCACCCTACATGGCCGGCCACCATTCAAGTGCATTTAACTTGATTTTTGTCAAAATTTTCAAGAAAAATCCAAGGAAAACTTAAACCCAAACCTAATTCTAACTATTTCCATCAAAATTTCCCTAGATTAATCAAAGAATTTAGAGTTCTTCATCACCATGGTTTTGGCTATTTCATCCTAAAGATGTAAGGCTCCTAAAATTTAGTTTTTAATTGAATTTAAGAGTATTATAGTTTAATTAAGTAGATAATTAATTGATTTGAGCTATGGAAGATGATGATAAACTAGATTGTAGTTCAAATTCTAAATTTTTAATTTATGAATTTGAGATTGGTCAAAACTTGAAAGTTGTAGATAAATATGCTAATTTGATCTCTGCAAAAAGAATAGATAAAATTTGAAGTGAGGAGAGAGTAATTAAATAAAAACCGTGACTGGCCAGAATTAGGTTTTTTGGAATTTTGCTACTGTGTTTTAATTGTTTAGAATGATAGAGACAGAATTAGAAGAAGTGTTCAATATGAAAAGTGTTCATTTATGTCTTATCTATAGGCCTGTAAAAGGGTTTTTCAATTAAATTTTTGGTTTATGAGCCAGAATAGATTAACAAACAGAACATAGGCTGTTAAGTTTTATTGATATAAAGACCTTAGAGTCTATATTAAGGAAAGTGGTAAACACAAAAAATAGTTTTTTATATGTAATATAAATGACTGTAAAATGGTTTTGCAATTGGTTAATCATGGAATTAATTATAGGCATGGAAACAGGGTCTGTTCGGATAAAGTTTTCAAGACAATAGTTTAACTTTGAAAATTCACTAATAATTATGCAGTGAACCAAATAATGTGAATTTTAGATATACTATAATAATATATGTCCATTTTAATAGGAAAAAGAATTACAGTAATTGGTTAAGTATAGATTAAGATATAGATAAAACAGTACAGACAACCATAATAGTATTTCAGGAAGAATGCGGGGCAGCGAGGCTGGTTGTATGACTAAGTTTAAATTGACACCATAAATTGTATGGTAATAGGTTTAATGTGAATTTTGGTTCCTTATATGTTAAATTTAATTAGGGACAAGAAGTGAAGCAATTGGATAAGTATAGAAAGAGTAATGGTAAACGGAACATAACCTGCTAGTGAGGATTTTCATATAGGCAGAATTTAGAAATTGGGGAATTTTTGGGAATTTCTTTAATACATGTATAATTAATGTAATTTTATGTTAATTAGAATCTAAATTGATATTAATTTGATATGCAGAGTCAAGAAAGAATAAAAGACATGATGAGTACTATAAGTGTTAATGCTATGGAACAAGGAGAAAGGAATTGGAAATGTATAAGTCATAAACTAAGGTAAGTTAACTATACATTTTTAAGCATATCCTTTGCCATACCATGATTCATTGAATCCATATGAACTTTATTCCTTGATAACCAAATGATTCTTACTATAATTATTGATAAGCCAAGCCTAAGTTGAAAATCATTGCTATTAAACTTTTATTGAAGTTAAATTGCCTATCGAATTTTTTACCCCAAATTGTGATATGAATTTGATTGAATTCACACCATGATGACCTAATGATAATGCACACTAAATGTTCACCTATATATATGTCACGACCCATCCCAGGAGTCGCAATGGTCCTAGGGTATGGGTGATGCATAAGCGACCACTACCATGAAGAACCCTAATATACTATCTATAAGGCATGCAACAGACAAAACAACTTAATGAATATAAAAGTGCTGAGGAAAATTCGACAGCATCTCCTCTAAAATAGAACTAAGCCCAAAATTAAATACAAACAAATAACACTTCTATAATATCCACAAACATTCCAACTACTGATCCCTTCTGGATCTCCATCAACAATCTCAATATCTATATAACATACAACTCATCAATATATATATATAGATAAGCCAAACATTAATTACAAGCAACATAATAAATATGCAAACTTATCATTATATCTACATGCCAAAATCTATATACAGTATCATGGAAACTATTCTATATATTGTTTACATAGCTTTAGAGTTTGATATATACATGCAAACCCACTTCCAAGGCAGATGAAGATGTTGCCAATGGAATACGTGCCTCACCAAAGACCTAAAAAATATTAAACACTAAAAGAATGAGTATAAAAATACTCAGTGAGTTCAAAAGCATAAGAATGCAGTAAATGCACAATAATAGTAATAATGCTAGAATTATATATAAAGTATTCAATAAAGCATAGCATATAATATAATAGATACTTTACTGTAATAATAATCCAATATAACTCATATAAATCATTTTAGGTAGCACATATATGATATCACAGGATTTGGGTTACTTTTGAACTGTGATACTCAGCACTATCATAAAGTGCACTGCACTAGGGAATATAGCGTCCCTCCCTAGCAGGGGTCCCATAAATAAATGACTCACGTAAGGATAAGTTCCTTATGACTAGAGAATATATCGTCCCTCTCTAGCAGGGGTCCCATAACTCAGTGTGCACACAGTCGATGGATTTACCCGCTATACCATCGAAAAATAGCCCTGAACTAATATCATATAAATGTGCCTACAATTAACAAAATAGAGCATATATACAACTTCCACAACCTTAAAACAATTATATATACATATGTGAGAAGAAATAGAATCAAAAGGAAATTTACCAAAAATTGGCCCGCCGGGCCCAGTTGCGCTGTCGCAACTGGCTATAACATTACGGGTCTGTTTTGGAATTTTTAGATAGT
>CANXYC011177703.1:0-40072 GCA_948193065.1 Aleurites moluccanus
TATATATATATATATATATAGGTTTGGTTAGGTTTGAAATCGAAAAAAAAAAATTCAAACGACAAATCAAATCGAACTTTTGGTTTATTATATTTTTCAAATCAAATCGAACTAAATAAATTATCAAATTATTAGTTTTGATTTGGTTTGAACAATTTGATTTTGTTTGATCGAGTCAGTTGGTTTGACTTCTATCCCTTTTATTTGTTGAGACAGTTTTAATTTCTAATTTTTGGTTTCTTATTGTTTGTTGAGAAAGTTTTGATTTCTGATTTTTTTATACCTATTTTGATATCATATAAAATTTTAATATATAATTTGGAAGAACCAACTTTAAAAATTAGCTTATTAAGATTAGAAAACCTATTTTTATATTAAATAATTCACATAATTTTCATTTTTATTCAACTGGGATTTTTCCACATTTTTATTTTATGTTTTATATTCTAATAATTCTTCGAAATTTTTCCTTCTGAAGCCTAAAATTGCGAGCTGCAACCGCTAACATTCAGTGGCCAACACGAGTTGAAGTAATAGCATCATTACTTTGAAAATGTTAAGTAAGTGTATCGTGATTAAAATCAGGAGGAAATTCAAGAAAATCTGTTTTAATTCAAGCTGTGAATTTAAGAAAAAGTTTTAGCCCTCCATTGCCTCAAAATTTCGTAGGAGATGTTTCTGGGAAATCTCTTGTTACAACAAAGGAAGAGGATAACATAGAGTTATCACATTTGGTTACTTATTTAAGAGAAGGGTTAAATAATTGTGAGCGGCCATGTTTCTAAAGGAGTTAATCATGCAATGGAAATAGAAGAAATTTTGGAGTTTGCTAAGGAGTTTGGAGAGTTACATAGTACAGATGATATAGACTTGTAATGCTTCACAAGTTTGTGTTGATTTCCATTTTATGAAGTTGATTTTGGTTGTGGGAAGCCAATATGGACTATTGTTACAAATTTGGTGCTAAAGAATTATGTGGTGTTGATTGATACTAAGGATTGAAAAGGAGTTGAGGCATGGATGTCATTGAGTGAAGAAGATGTGCCGTTATTTGAGGCAAATCAAGAATTACTTGCATTTGCTTCTATAAATCCTAGTGTTAATTAATTATATGTGGTGATAATAAATGATTCTTGCATTGTAATCTTTCCTCTTTGACTTGGGCACATATATGTTTATTTGGCACAAACAAAAGAAGTTGTCCAATTGAGGGCTAAAGGAGAAGTGAAATTGTGTAATTTTCTCTTCAAAGATTTTACTACTTTTCTCTATTATTTAAGAGAAAATAGCAATCAAGATAACAAAATTTTAGCTGAAATTGAGTAAAAGGGCTTTAATTTTTAATTTATATATTGATTGGATGATTTGGTAGTTATCGTATTCTCTTTGAAATTTGATTTTGGTAAAATATATTTGAAGAAAATTTTTACCCTAAATATATAAATTTATCTCATATATCAAATTAATTAGTGATAAATATTTTAATTAATATAATTTTTTTATTTAGTAAAAATTTATATATTTTATATTTTTTTATTGTATGTATTTTTATCTTATAAACAAAAAGGATGGAAATTGACAATAGTAATCAAAGGTGCACAAAAGTAAAATTGCACTATACTAAAGCAAGTCAAATTAAATTCAAAATTACTGCATAGGGAAATGACTGCTAAAAATTATTAGATTAATATATATGCAAAATCTGGACAGTAAACCTGGAAATTACACAATAAAATGCTGAAATTTCAGTGAAAATTGCTCAAATTCTTCATATGTTTGAATGGATGGAATTTAGAACTATTTAGTTAGTAAAAAAATAATTAAAATCTATGAATGATTTAAGATCTATTATCTAATATAATACTTCATTTTGAAGATTTTAAAATCTCACGTAAAATGTAAAATTTTAAAAAATTAATTTTAAAAAATTATTCATTTTAATGAATAAAAAATTTTGTAGATTATATTTTTATTAAAAAAATATAATTATAATTTATGCATTTTATTTTTATACCAAATATATAAAATTAAATAAATTCGTAGAATAAAAAATCTAAATTTTTATTCCTATAAATTTTAATAAATTTTATAAATTTCAAAATTCTTAATTCAAGCGTGACCGAAAATTAACATGAAATGAAAAGAATGAAAAAAAAAGACCGAATTACACCAAAATAAACTCGTATCACTCTTAACAGAGCAAGATTTAGAGAAAATCAAAGACAAGTATAGAAATTTAAAGGGAAATAAAATTGTAGTTATAATCCAGGTTGAGAAATAGAGAATTAATAGGAAATTAAGAACAAGAGAATTGTAGAGAAATTGAGAGATAATAAGTAGTATTTAAGCTTGTATTATGCATCTTATTGATACTTATTTCCAAGAATCCTAATTAATACCCATTTACTCAAGTGTTGTAGAGGAGTTTTTTTTTTTTTTTTTTTTTGTTAAATTATTCAATATTTGATTATTGCTATCTAATTCGGATTCGAGCCGTATAAATTTTTTTAAAAAATTTTGACTTTTTCAACACTAATTATTATATTAACAAAAATTCAAACTCAAGACCACTATTTAAGTGGTCAGAATATCTACTATCCATACTCAAACTCGATATCATTATTTAAGCGATTAGAACATCTATCATTCAAATCAACTTAGTATTGATTGTAGATGAGTTTTTTTTCATATTTTTCCTTTACTTCTTTTTTATAGTCTATTTTTCATTTTTTATTTATAATTTTAGTCTATCCAATTACCAAATGAATTATAATTGTATCTTAAATTAAGAAATAAAATAATTAAATTGAAACATATAAAAAAAAATTAAAACAAGATGAAAGGAGTAATTTATTTTGTTTTGTTTTTATTTGTTTTCTATTCTTTAATACTATTCAATTGTGCCCGAGCATTGATGACGAGACATTTACATTAACTCCATTTTCTTAACATGTACCATTTTTTATTTTTTTTTATTACAATCATTAACATCATTATTACTATTGTTATTAAAAGGGCTAAGCCAGAGAAGGAATATCAATGAAAATTAAAGAGTATTTTACTTATACAAAAAATTAAGTGTCATTCGATTGATTTTCTATTTTTTTTTTAAATGTGGGAAATATTTATTTAGAAGAAAAACACTACAAATCACAACTCTCCTTTAATTTGCTAACAGGCAGTACCCTCAACCAGCTTGTTTAGCTTCTTGTTGGTTAACCTCTCAGCGTGGACTTCACTTCCTTGGTATTCATATCTGCATATAATAATTAATTAAGCACAAATTTTTTTTTTTTTAAAAAAAAAGGGGGTCCAAATTGTACTTTTTTTTTCCCCATCAAACATACTCTATACTAATTAATTACCTTGGTGGTAAAGAAATTAAAGGGCTCAAGCTTTGTGTAAGTTTGACAGCTTCTTGCTCAGTATTCACAATCTGGTTGAAACAAAAGTATCTCCCACATGTAGACCGATCTTCGAAAGCTCGAATATGAACATCAACTAGAAACTTCACATCTACAACGGCTAGCACTCCATTTTCATACATTTGAGGTGCTCCTGTTAACATTTATTATTTTTCTCATTCAATACCAATTTATAACATATTCACCCCATTAACTCAAAAATTTTGGATTAATTTAAAGTATTTTGATATTTTTAATTATATTTAAGCAAAATTTTATATATAATAATAGGTCATATCCGACTTGATCGAGAGGGTAAAAGTCTCGACTTATATGAAATGAAAATATTCCCATAAAATTTTCCAGTTTTATTTTTATTATTTCTCTTTTTCTTTAATATTTTTACATTTGCCTTCTAAATTTCTATTTTTTAATATTTGTCTGCCTATAATTTTATTTTCACCCTTCTAAGAGCTTTTTTAGTTATGCTTTTATATTTATATATAACAATACAAATTGATATCATGAAGTTTCACTCCTCTCAATTAAAATTTTGAACTTATATCGAATTAATAAATTTATATATAATATAAAATATATTCCCTTTATTCCACAATAAATATTTTAATTGCAAAATACACAATTATTAAAAAATATTTTATTTTGCTTATTTTAACCTTTTAAATTCATTTATTACTTTAATTTATTTATTACTTTAATATCTCTCCATCTACCTAAGTTTTTTACATTTTATATCTCTTAATTAATTTTAATTTTATTTCTAACTTATTGCATCTCTATATTATATTTTTCAATACAATTTTTAATGAATATATTAATGTTAAGATAAAAATTAGTTTAGATTAGAAATTGAAACATATAAAAAAAAATTATTATGGAACAAAAGGAGTATTTTAAATTATATAAAATATTAATAATATATTAAATTTGTAAGCCAATTGAATAGAGTATTACAATACTCAAATTTAACTCAATTATTATTCGACTTACACAAACTCAAACCCTTAATAAGTCAAATTCAAATATTTTAAAGTTAAATTTTATCAAAATATATATAATAAAAAATAAAAAATAAAAATAAAATAAAATAAAAATTTTAAAAATAATATATTTGTGTAATTTTCTCTAAATGAATGGCAAAAAAAAAATACCTTTGAGGTAAGAGAGAGTGGATCCGGGGTTTTGCTGCGTGACAGAGGGGCCCAAAACTAGTCCAGCATTAATTGAAACCATATTAAGCATGCGGTCCATAGCTAAAGCCCAAGCAGCCTGTTCAGATTGTGTCTTCGCCAGCGCATACCACAACTGTACGTTTGTTTATTAATCAAGACATCCATTATTTCTCTCTTTTTATTTGTTATTTTTTCTACAATTGAAAATATATTTATATATATTATATAGAGAATATTTAGATACACGATTTATAATTATTAATTTAAAATAAAAATATTTTTTTAATGATAAAAATTCTAATCGACAATCGCAACTTCTATCTGTTACCAAATTTTACAGATTTAAAAAAGACTAATTGATATCCAAACACTCAATAATTATTTAATTATTGAAGAGCTTATATTTTTAAATGACAATTGAGTTTTATAGTTAGACATATAAATATTTCGCTCAAAATATATATATATATATATATATATATATATATATATATATATATAAATAAAATGGTAAATTCTCATTCACTTGATTCTAAAATTATTTAGGAAAAAAACATTCTTGTAATTATCAAATGCTGAAAAAAGGTGTTTAAATAGGAAAAATCATTATCAAAAGCTTAAGATAATTTTAAAATTAGTTATAATTATATTCATTTGATTAAAATCACATTTCATTATTTTTTTTTATAATTGAAAAGAGATTGATTGAGTGATTAGAAAAAAATATAGATATATGAGTTATTTTTCATTTCAATTATGATTAAGTGAATATAATTGTAATTAATTTTTAAAATTAGGATTAAATGAATAAATCAAAACATGATTATTAATTCTAATTGACAAACAATATACTACTAATCAAAAGTACCTTTTGAATTATCTCAATATCACTGTTGAGAACAGAAAAGTAAAATTAAGCTAAATCAGCTTTAAATATTGACAAAAACAATTTTGTGCAGAAAATGAAATAACAAAAAAAAAAAGTTGAAAAAAAAAACATATCAACACCAACAATATTTTACCATTCAAAAGTCACTTTTGACTATCTAAAGTCATAATTAAAGAAAAAGATAGAAGAAAATTATTTTTCAAAAAAATTAAAATCAATGTTAAAAAATAATAATAACAATTAACTTTTAATTTAATGATATTAGAGTCAGATTTTATAACACGAGATCTCGAATTCGAATTTCAATGGAAATTATTTTAATGAAAAAAAATAATAACCTAAGTTGCAAAGATTCAAACCTTTAATTTCTTGCAAAATTCTTGATTACTCCAAGACCTTTCATCAACATCTTGCTCTGAACAAATATTTTCTTTCCAAATTGCTGCTGTTAAAGAAGAGCTAAACACAATCTTCTCTATACTATCAGTTTGTGCACATGCCTCCACTACATTGATTGCTCCTCTAACTTCCGAATCAACCATTTTATCCTGTTAATAATTGAAAAAAATAAAAATAAAAATAAAATTAATAATAATCATGTTAATTAATTAATAATTAATTAATTAGCTTAATTACTTACATCATATCCATCTGGATTATCCAAACAACAGAACAAAGCAGAGCAACCCTTCAAAGCAACTAAAATGCTCTGATAATCCAAAACATCTACACTAAACACCACTAATTTCTTTTCTTCTTTCTCCATATCTTTAATTTTCTTCTCAATTTCTGATTCTCCTGAAATAAACCCACAACGGAAAACCATATTTTAGTAACAAGAATACTAAAAAATTATCTTTAAAACTGCGAGAATGTGAATTTCAACTTCAATTAGATCTCAATGAATAAATAAAAAAAGAAGAAAATAAGAAAATTACCATTGTTTTGGATAGCTGCATGAACGGAGTAGCCTTTACTCAAGAGTCCTTTGAGAATCCAGAAACCCACATAAGTTGAAGCATCAAGAACACAAACTGCAGGTAATTCATAATCCATTATTGATTGTTTTTTAGTAGCTAATACTGATTTTAATTTTATGGGGATGTTTATATAGAAGAAGAAGTATGGAGATAAATTTTGTAGCTGAAATGGATGGAAGCTAATAGGAGAAGAGTTGGGTGAACTTTGCTACACGTTCCCATCTACTACTCACAACTGGTTCGCCAAATGTCTTTTTCATATTTCAAAGGAGCCCAAATGGCTTCTTAATTAATTTATAATTTTTTTCTATAATTAATAATTATTTTTTCCTTTTCATAATGAATGATTATTGTTTTTTTTTTATTCTTCTTCTCCAATGATTTCTTCCATATTTATTTATGAGTTAACCTGTAAATTTTAATTTTAAAAAATAAATTATAATTTAAATAGATTAAATATTTAAAAAATATATTTTTTTTTAATTCAGACACCACCCATACCATCAATAATCTTCTTCATATTATCATATTTATTATATAATATAAACGTCAACAATGGATGAATAATACAATTCAATTAATTTTAGATTTATAAATTACTGTTATCCACTGCCATATTAAAACGGTATCGTATCATAGATAAAAATGTTAATTACTATTAAAATTACCT
This sequence comes from Aleurites moluccanus, assembly GCA_948193065.1. Lineage (NCBI taxonomy): Eukaryota > Viridiplantae > Streptophyta > Magnoliopsida > Malpighiales > Euphorbiaceae > Aleurites > Aleurites moluccanus. The sequence goes on from CANXYC011177703.1 coordinate 7,137, forward strand.
ATTTATCCTTCTTCAAATACCATCCTTATCAAAACGACATCGTATTTAGGATATATTTATCATTTTGTTGTTTCAGAAAAATTATGAAGCAAAGTAAAACCACTTAGGTAAAACCTTGTGAGTACATGGTTTCAAAAATCACAAATCTTTCTCTATTCTTTCTTTTGTCTTCCTTTTCTTTTATCTCCTTTCACAATCTATGGTTTTCGCTTTCCTGTTTCAATTCCTTTTTCTATTTTTTTTTCCTGTATTAAATTTTTATTGTCTGACCTTTCGCCAATTAACTGGCGAATGGTGAAAGGGGAATTGATTTTGCATGTGGCCAGATCTGGTTTTGATTTGCTTCTTTTGTGATTTTTTTTTGCTGTTTTGTTTGCATGTTTCTAGATTCGTTTTTTTTTTTTAGTTTATGATTGTTGTTTCTGATTTATCTTTTAATTTTTTTCCCATTTTTTTTATACTCTTGCAAAGCTGATTTAATGTAATGTCATTAACAAAAGAAACTCGATCTGTTGTTTCTTCATCTCTACGATCTGTTGTCTTTCAGTTCATTCTATTTTCTTCTTCGTTTTATGATGATGGAGTTTTTATTTTAAAAAAAAAAAAAAAACAGACGTATAATTTTTCAATGTCTCTAATTTGTTGTCTCTTCTTTGTTTGCTGCATATGATGGAGATTGTGGGGATTTAGTTTATTGATATTTCAGGGTTCTGATTTTGCTGCATGCATGTTGAACTCTAGCTGTTTGCTTTCTTGTCTATTATTTATTGGTATTTTTTAAGATCTCTGATTTTCCTAAGTAAATATTATTATGTCCATTTTGCTTATTCTCTGTTTTGTAAATTTTCAGGTTATATAGAAAGACATTAAAAATTCTTGGAGAGAGAGATTGGGGATTTTATATGCTTTGTTGTTGTTGCTGCATGTCTTTGAGGTAGAAATAGTTTTTGTGAGCCTCCTTCTATAAAAGTTCTCAATTACTGACTTCTTAAATTCATTCAATTAATTTAATTTAATATATTTTGGGATATTTAATTCAAATTTATTATTTCTTATTTTTCATTGGGTATAAGGTGTTGCAAGATTAAAATCATAGCCTGTTGGTGTATTCTCTTAAATTTGTAATCAGGTATTTCCATGTATCCTGTTTGGTTTTGCAATCTTTGGTGATTAGTTTCATTATTTTCACATTGCTATTATTGTAGTAGTCAATGATGGAAACTATAAGTATGGCCATATGATCATATGACCTATATTTAAATTTATTTTGTTTGAGAGGGATACTTGTATGAGTTTACTTCAAAAATACTGATATGATTGGATTAACTTTATTAACATTTCAGTGTGACAGGATCATTTGAGATAAAATGCTACAAGCTGCTGTTGAATGGTATTTCTGATATATCTTTTGTGAATTAGCTTCTATTTGTTTCACATTTGATGGAATGTTGAGAAAACCATTCATTAACTGAAACAATTCTCATTGAATCTTAATTTGTTGGATTTTTTTTTTTTTTTAAATTGAAGATAGTTTAGCTAAATTGAGGTGACTAGGAAATGAAATTAGAATTTGGAACTGTTATCCTTAAACCTCGAAACAGTTATTCTCAGTTCCAAATTCCATAAAGTGTGATAATTTAAAATATAGATAATATATGAATCCTTTTAAATGAGATAATGTCATAACTTAATTATAAATGGATTGCAATTTGACATGATAAAACAACAGGATAAAACTTACATAAAAAAGTATTTTTGAATCCCCCCCATCTTTGAATTGAAGTCAAGAAACTACATGCTATTGTCATAAATCAAATTGAGATAATACAATCTACATAGAATTGAACTTGAAGTATTGAATTTATGTGTTGATGGTCGAATTCAATGAGGTCTTTATTTTAACTATATATTTACCTTTCAGAACTTAATTTTTTGTATGGATGTTGTGATATCTTCAATTTTTTTGTTATATTGGGAGCTTCCATTATCAAAGGTATAGACACGGATCTCTATTATCATCGAGAACAATGTCTTGAATTATGTTGTTATATCATGTTCAATATATTATCATCCGTTTAGTTTACTTTTCATGGGGTTCATGTGGACAACATATATTTGAAGTCAAATACTATTATCAATATTACTTGATTATGATAAAACAATTGAACTTCCCTTAAAATAATTTTATTTTGTTTGATGGGTAAGAAACTACATTTTGGTTGGATATTAAAGTGCATATCATCTTCAGGAACTGAGAGAGTCTCTCATCATTACTATTGAAGATTTATTTTACTTTTGGTTATTTGCCTTTACAAATTTTTCTAGATATAGAGTTCAGTGTTTTAATTTTGTGGTATATTGTTTTTATTGATTTATTCCCCACATTTTTTCAGTTTATACATTATGAGCAAAATTAATTCAAGATGAATGATTAAAAAGTATCATTTTTTATAGTTTTATTTGAGATGATAAAGAGTCTAATGTTGTAATGTATTTAATATGTACTTTAATTAAAATTAATCGTGTTTGTATAATCTTTTTTTTTAATTATTATTGCAAGATTAAAACATTTATATAAATATATTTAATAATGTAATTTTATACATTAATAGTAAAACCCACGTCATCGCGCGGGTGATATTTGCTAGTATATGTATATATATAAAGAGGCTAAATGGTTCCTTCATTTTTAGAGTAATGTTGTTATTTTTTAGAGTAATTGTTCATTTTTTTTATAGTAATGTTGATTACAAAATATGGTATAACCTTTTTTATTTTTTTTTATTTCTCACATTTTTAAAAATTAATTTATTTATCAATATTTTTATTTGAATAATATTGAAATATATTGTCTCTAAAATAGTAAGATTTAAAATTTAAATTTCAATTGAAATCAAATTTATATTAAAAAAAAAATTGATATCTAAATAATCTTTCAATTGAAAAATTGTAAATTCTTGTCAGAATCTAATCAATTTGAAAATAAATTAAGAAGATAATTTACAGTTTATATTTAAAACATGTTTAATTCAATGATAATAATTAGTTATTGACCATCACAGCTAGAAAATTAGACCCTAACAATTTGAAAATTTTAACCATAAACATTTCAATTATAATTTTAAACTATTAACCACTTGATTTTTAAACACTATTTAAATACTATTAAATACCTAATGCTATTTAAGAGTTAAAATGCTAAAAAAATGTTAACTCCCAAAACATGTTGTTCATACAAGCATATAATGAGTGAGAATAATTACTTTATATGTATATGCACATAAGAGTTAGGTGCTTTCTTTTATATTATTGCAAGCTTACAATTCATAAGTCGATGTGAAAATATAAAAAGGTAATAAATTTTAAAAATATTTATGAATAATATGTAGATTCGGTTGTTCAATAATAATACATTTTAAAAAAATTTATAATTAGTATTTAAATATGGTTATCTGATGGTGATAAAAATTCATTGCATTATATAATGTAACTTATAAAGATTTTGAGATTTATCGGAGTTTCTTTCGTGATTTTAATTAAAATTTAAAAAATAAAATTTAAAAAATAGAATAAAATATTTGTAAACTCTATTTGAGGCACGTGAATTTTTTCAGATGCTAATATGAATTTTTTATTCGTCTCATTTTTAATTTTGCTATAAATATAACTTAGTTTGATAAATTGTGTTAATATTTAATTTTATAAAACAAAACCTCAAATTAATTATATTAATACTATTATTTTTTTTTCCTTCCCATGCACCCAATTTGCAACACAAACTTTTTATTATGTTTAATTTTGTAACTTATGACATATAATATTTTTAGTAAAAGAATAAATAATCATGTGAAAATTTACCTCTAATATTATTGTACAGTTAAATTAAAAACAAAAGTGTGTATGTGGGACAAAACTTATGTCAATTTGGTTTTATAGAGAACTTCAATCATCTAACCAACAGTGCCATACAGACAGCTATAAAATTTTGGGTCCCCCACCCACTGTCCTGATTGAAAAGATAAAGTGATATTTGCTGCCCACTCCCTGATTTGGATCTATTGTAGGCCTATAGATCATTGGCAGTTTCATGTAAGTAACTATGTTCATGTTTTTACAGAGAGATTTGAACAAGGAATTTTAAAAAATTTATAAATTCTATTAAAATTTATTATTTAATTAATAAAAAATATATAAAATTTATAGAATATCTGAAATTTATTATTTATTAAAACTCTTTCTATATAAAAGATGAGATTTTAAAAAACTCTTTATTTTAATGAATGAAATATTTTATAAATTATTTTTTATTAAAAAAATATTAAAATTCATGAATTTCATTTTTATTTCTGGGGAAACTTTATAAATTCATAAAATAAAAAATCTAAAATTTTAATTTAATAATTTTTAATAAATTCTATATATTTTAAAATTTTGAATCCAAACATTACCCAAATCACATCCTTTTCAACTTCATAAGTGGCTCTAGTCCAATCATCCATATAATACTTCAAGAAATCTTTTTTTGTTTCTTCCTTTTTTTTTTTTTTATCAATTTAGAATAAATGAATATTAAAGTCCATTTAATTTATAAATAAATTTATTAAAAAAATATAAATAAATTTTGATAATTTTAATTAAATGTTAAATTAATTTTAAATAAACGATTATACTTAATTGTATATAGAATTCAAAAACTTTGTTTGCTTATACTCTTTTCATATCTAGATTTCATCGATAAATTAAAATTAATTTTATAAAATTTAAGTGTAATTAATTTTATAAAATTTAAAATTCTAAATTTTGAGTTTTCATTTATTTTCATTGTTTAAAATTCTAAATTTTGAGTTTTCATTTATTTCCATTGTGTGAAGTGTGAATTTACAATTGAATTATATCATTTATGTAAAATAAATTTTAAAAATTTATTAGATATTAAAATTAAATATATTTTCGAAAACACATCTTTTGGAACATATGACATCAAATGCATTATATAACACTAAAACTTATGTCGAGATCTATCAACTTTATATTTTTTTATTTATTGAACTTTTAAATTTATTTTTGTATTGTTTATTGAATGATTTTTTAACGATGTTGACGATAGTATAATTTACACATTTTTATATCCATTTAATAAGCTGGCTAGGATTTTATTATTGGCAAAATACATCTCGAGATACCTAAACTTTGCATATTTTGTTTATTGAGTTCATAAGTTTATTTTTGTATTGATTTAGTCCTCAAACTATTTTGGTAGGGATGGTGATGATGATAATAATAATGAGTACTATGATAACTCAGATTATAGGAGCTATTATAGCGAGTCTAATGAGAATTGTGTAAATATTGCTCTTAGAAAGAAATCAAATAGGATTAGATTTTATTTAAATGCAAGGATTTTAGTTTTTTATTTGGATATGATTTTTCAAAATGTTGAAAAATTTAGAAATGCAGTAGCTAGAAATTAAGTGCTTAAGGGTTTCGGAGTACGTTATGCAAAAAAAATAAACATAAAAGAGTAGGAATTAAATATGCAAAAAACTGACATTAAATTTTATTTGATAGAAATGAGAATAATGATAATATTTTACTTATTAAAATTTATTACCCATATCACAAGTGTCACAAAGTTTATAAAAATAAAATTGTAATTAGTGCATTCCTTGTTAAAATGTATAAGGATAAGATTGTATAAAAACCTAATATCACTTTGAGAGTTTTAAAAAACTATTTATATACGGATTTAAAATAGATAAGAAATTAATAGTTTGAGAATTTAATCGGTATAAAAAGAAATTTAGAGAGCTCAATAGATAAAAAGTGCAAAATTCAGAAGTTTCGGATGCGTTTTACCTATAATAAAATCTCAATCAAATTATTAAATGGACATAACGCGTGTAAATATTACTTTAGTCTACCATCATGTAAAAATCATTCAATGGGTAAAAAATCAATAATTCAAAAGCTAATCAATAAAAAATAAATTTAAAAATTTAATAAAAAAAAATAAAGTTTAAGATTCTCAAAATACGTTAAACTTATATAATCTTGGAAGTTAGAAACATGCAATTAATTAACTAAACTAATAGCAAAACTTTATTTTTAAGTTTGGAATAATGCATAAATGATGCAGCGTGTAAGCGTTCAAACAAGAGTGTGAAACTCAAAATAGAGAATTGAATGTTTTATTAATCAAAAAAACTGTCCCACCCTAAAGTTTTACAAGCTATTTATAAAGAATAAGCTTAAGAAAACTCTAGGAGGCTAATTTGGTAATTTATTCCAAAAAAGAAATAAATCACCAAATCTACATCATAATGAAAATAAAAATATTACATAATAACTACCTTAAAAAGATACACCAACAGATTTTCCTACCTAAATTAAATAAGGGAACAAAAACTGTCAAAATAGATAAAAACATAAAACTGCCAAAACAGAGACCTAAATATTGGAATTTAACCTAAAAAGGCTGTCGGCCGTTTCCCATTGGATTATGGCCGATAAGGGCCAAAATAAGCTGCTTTCAGAAAACCAAACGGGCCCCGACCCAACTGACCAATAAACTACTTGGGCTTCTGTTTCTGTTTCTGTTTCTTCTTATCTAAGCGATCCACATCAATAAATTTGAAAATGTTATAGGCATAGTTGTAATTAATGAAAGAGCATATTGAAGTCAAATTTAGAATTTGGAAGCAACATAACTCATATCAATGTATCTAACAAATCAATTTCATATTGAGTAAGTTATAATATCAATATTTAAATACATATTTAATTAAAATTTAATGTCATATATTCTTTGAAGCATGAAAAGTCAATTTTATAAAGATTTTATTGATCATTTATTTATAATTTTTATTTAGAAATAAATATTTTATAAAATTAAAAATTTAAATATATTTATAGAAAATAAAATAAAATAAAAGGAGAGAGAAGACAACAATTAAAGAATATTAGGGGCTGTTTGGTTGACCAACTAAACACTTCTAATTGCCAATTATCAATATGCGCGTCGCCAATTGAAAAAATTTGTAATGTTTGATTGGTCAACTAAAAACTCCAATTATGATAAAATTTCTTTTTAATCGATAAATTTTATAAGCAGCTATAAGCTGCTTTTAGCGATTGGCGATTTGACAATCGCACTTTTATACCAATTACACATTTAGCCACCAAACACCTCTTTAATAATGAAAATGATAGTTGACATATTTTTATAATTTTAATATTATATTTATGCCTTTAAAAACTTACAATAACAATGTGATATATATTAACATCTTATCTCTTAGTTTTAAGAATACTTTTTAGTTATTTTAGTAGTTTTAAAACCTTTTACTATTTTTTCTCTCCTCTTTTCATTTTCTTGCAGCTCCTCCCGCCATGTCTGATACTAGAGTTATTGAGCTCTCTTATTTTGTTAAGATTGTTCTCAAAGAGGTTTCTCTATACAATCATATTTGGATGGAGAAGAAAAAAAGGAATGAATATAACTTGAATTTGGGGTGAAAATTAAATATTTTTTTTTTCCTGATTTTAGAGAAAAGATTTTAACTGTTGTATTTATTGGGCGAATTACTAATCATCTTTATGGGATTTAAGCGGGGAAAAACAAAAAAAATATATATATATATATACTCAGAATTTTGAAATTTTCTTGATTGGAGTAACCACTGTTAGATTACCCAAATGCTATATTTTTTTTAAACCACACCGCGCCCCGGCCGCAACAACCCAAACCCCCCCCCCCCCCCAAAACACACACAACACAAAAAAAAAAATGAAACCCTAATCAAAATAATCCAAATATGTTCCCATTTTTTTCATATTAAAAACACCACTTCTACATGAGAGAGCTTGAATAAAGGGAGAGATTTCGAGATGCTTGTTGAATTTTCTAGATTTCAAAATAGCTGAACACTTATACTTTTTATAAGATTTGAATCTAAAAAAAACACTTCTAATTATGACGTGAATATATTATACAGTTAGAGTAAAATAATATTTTTATTTAATTTTAATGATTATTTAGATGAAAGAAAAAAATTATTCAAAAGTGATATTATTGAAGGATTAAATAATTAAATTTTAAAAATATTGGTTATGATTTATATATTTAATTGAATTATAGAGATAAAATAATAATTTTTTTTTTTTTTTTTTTTTTTATAGCTATTGCAAATAAATTAAACATTAGGGCTTAATTTGAAATTGAAGTCAAAACTTAGGGGTTCCAATGATATTATCATCTTTTACCGGAAATGAAGGAAAGCATAAAATAAAAATGATGGTTCTGGAACTCGCAGGAAAATAAATAATAATAAAATAATAATTTTGTTCGATCTTTCTCTGTATTACAGTTTGGTACTTATAAGCATCCGAACAAATCAATACCCAAAACCGCTTGATTTTGTAAATATGGTGGTGATTGAGCCTCAAGAAGAGAACGAAGAGACCCTATTAAAAAATCCTCCAAACTCAAAACCTGTTCCGTCGTTGTCGGCGGCGGCATCATCATCAACAGCAACGGCGACGGATTTAAGAAAAGACACTGAAACAACGCCACCAGTGGCGGCTGAAAACGACTCTGATGGATTCGAAACGGCAAGCGAACGCGAAGTGAGCGACAATGAAGAACTTGATAATGAAGATAATCAACAACAGGAACAGCCACAGCCACCGCCACCACCACGAGAAGCGGGAGCGAAAGTGGAAAAGGAAGAGGATTCTCGTGGAAACGAGGACGAATTGCAACAGGTTTGCTAATATCTCATAGCATATCACAGGCTATTTCAATGGGGTTCTAAAGTTTGCATTTTGAATAGGGAAATCTGAAATTCAAGGATTTATTTTACTTTTTAGCTGAAATTCTATAATTTAAGATTTAGGGTAATTTCAAAATTACACCTTTTAAAAGACTAAGCAAAATCTGTGTCTCAAAATTCAAATCCCTTCATTTGAAATGCCTGTCTATCCAAATGCAGCCTAATGCAAATGTTACTGATGTTTGCTAGCTTGAAGTTGCTGCAATCTTACCTTGAACTGCTTCTAGTAGGACTTTTCTCTAGATTGTTTGGTTTTTAATATGAAGTAATAGATATGGGTTGGGTAGCTATTATTGGCCTTTTTCTGTTGAGAAGATTAGTGAGCTCTGTTCTATTTCTCTGTTAAACAGAAAGCTTTAGCACAAGCCAATGATGCGAAATTGGAAGGCAATAAACTGTTTGGAGGTGGGCAATATGAGGAGGCATTATTAAAATATGATGCTGCTTTACAAGTTGCACTAGATGTGCCTTCATTTGTGGAGTTACGTTCCATATGCCATGCAAACCGTGCTGTATGCTTCTTAAAATTGGTATGGTATTTGTTCATTTCAATGTAAATGTAAAGAGCATGTTTGGATAAAATTATGCATGCCCTGTTGAATTTGTTGTATGTGGTGCACTACTCAAAAATGTCGATGAATATAAATTATTGAACATTGATTTTACTTAACATCCCCTTAGGGAAAATATGAGGACACAGTCAAAGAATGCACGAAAGCCCTAGAACTAAATCCTTCCTACATGAAAGCTTTGATTAGAAGGGGAGAGGCTCAGGAAAAGCTTGAACACTTTGAGGAGGCTATAGCTGGTAAGTTTGGATTTTATGGTTGTGAATGTGCAGTCTGTACTATTTTGATTTAAGATTTCAGGTGAAGTGTTCCCAAATATTTCCATAACGCTTTAGTTTGAGCTGTTTTTATTTCTTCATTTTCCTTATTTTGCAAATTTTGGGGCCATTTTAAGCCTCTGTTTGTGTGTGTGGGTGCAAGTGCTTGTGCTTGTACTTGTTATGCTTGCTGGATCAAAATGTATTATATTCCCTTATATATTTCTTCAGTTAAAAATAAAAATTATATTTGAATACCTACAGATATGAAAAAGATCTTGGAATTGGATCCTTCAAATGACCAAGCTAGGAAAGCCATTCGCCGCTTGGAGCCATTAGCTGCTGAAAAGCGAGAGAAAATGAAGGAAGAGATGATTGGTAAGATGGATAAACAATATTCTTGCTGTATTTTGTTTACCTGTTTGAGTTTCTGTCTTGAAGGGGTTTTTTGCTATTTCTTTTCTTTGAACAAAAATATACATTGGCACATTGCAGTCATTATTTGTGCTTGTGTTAAATATTGGAAATTTCTCCCCAAATTTGAGTAATTGTATTGTTATGCTTCTCTCTGCCCTTTTACCTCTTGTGATGAATAGTCAAATACTCATGTTCAAAGAGACATGCGATTTTCAATAAAAGAAGTTGATGAAAACTATGTTTGAGGCTGAAAATGCTAAGGATTTGCATCATATACTAATCAGGAGTTTAAAATGCTAAGGGTACATACTTATCTCCATGTGTAACAGATGTTCATGAACATCCATATTTTGCCTTCCCCAAAAATAGAGAACCCTTACTGAAATTTTCTAGTGGCTAAGATGACAAGGAGGGAACCGCTGAAAAAAAAAAAAAAACCCTTAGTGGCACAATAGCCCTAAATCAGTCAAGGAAGTGGATCTACGCATAGGACCCAAACTAGTTGGAGGTTAAGACTTAGTTGAGTTAAATTACCTAAGTTGTCAACATATACTTCATGGAGTTGTGCCATTTCGTAAGATAGATATTTCTACCCCTCTCCATCTTGAGGTGGTGCTTGATGCCAATGACGAAAGAAAATTGGATGTTTAAATTTTAGTTGCCTAAAATATTTGCGATAGCATTTGCCCTTGTTTTATCATTTTTGGCTCTTTCTTGGAAACCATTTTATAAAAAAATTGTCATATTATTTTAGGCATCAAATTATAGATGCAAGGTGAATGTTTCATCTTATGTGATAATTTCAATTAGAACTCTTATGCTGTGGTTGGATACATGGATTTGAATGAAATCCATACAAAATTTTAAAGGCTTAAACGTAATGGATTTCAAATAACTTTCAAACATGTGTTATTTTAAATACACACCACATTAATTCAGCATCTCAAATCCTAAATTTTAAATCAAATTCAAGAATCCAAATTCAACATTATTGAAATGTTGCATTATATAGAGCTTAGGTGCTTTACGGTGATGTGGAATCATGAAATTAGACGGTTGTTTCTGTGTGCATGTGTTACTAATCCTTTCTCAACTTCTTTTTCTTTCTTCAAAAAGGAGGGTATTCTAATCTTTTAACTTTATTTGAATTGTTTTCTTTGTGAACAGGAAAGCTGAAAGACATGGGGAACTCTTTGCTAGGACGATTTGGGATGAGTATTGACAACTTCAAAGCCGTTAAAGATCCAAATACTGGTTCCTACTCCATTTCATTCCAACGCTAGTTTTGCCTATGAGATCACTTGACTATGTTTTCTTCTTAAAAGAAACAATGCCAGAAGAATTAAGTCTATCCAATTCAATGATATGCAAGTTTGGGACATTTTTATGCAGAATCGGTTGATGGATACAAGTTCTGTGTTTATAGAGTGGTATAATTTTGGAAGATATAGTTCTTTTCATGATAAAGCATATTTTGTGAGGCACTTTGTAAGCCCAAAAATTGATCAAGAACTTCAATTCTTAAATGCTTGGGTTAGTGCTATAAAAACTCTTGGTTTACAGATTCTTTTTCGGTCATCATTCTTGTTTATTCCTTTCTTGTTCATGCGATGCCATCATACTTTTCGATTCCTTTCTTGTTCATTGTCCTCGATCAGTTTCCCTTTTTCAGATTCGGATATTTTTCATGAAGATTTTAAAATTGTCCTATTTGAGATAACAAGTGCCAAATTCTGTATTGATCAGAGTATCAGAAATTCTCAATTAAGTCTCATGTTAAAAGATGTAACATTGTAATTATTATTTTTTTTTTTCTCTTTTTCTTTAAGCACTGGTTAATAACTGGCAATAAGATTTGTGAGGAGATGAAATTTTTGTAGCAGCCTGAAACTGTAGGTGAAACAAAATGGTACTGCCTCAAGAATTAATCCAAGCACTATTATTGTGTGATTTCCTTTTCGTCTCAAAATCCTTGTAGATGAAATTTCAATAATGTATATAAAAAACCCTTGTAAGTGAAATTTCATTACCTTGACAAAGAGACTAGACTAGGCAAGATTTAGAATTTTGAGGTAGATTGAAAGGAAAATTGACCAGCCAAGGAACTTTGACACATTGTCATCAAACTAAGGGATTTCCAAAAGGATTTGTGAAGTTGAATCCAATCCTAGTTGGTTGCTGCTGCTCCTGCTGCATCAGGAAAGTTTGTTCTTGGCTTATTGCTATTGTTTGCTCTTTAGATGCAAGACTCACGATAACTTTCAACTGTTGGGGAAATCGAAACTATCATATCAAATCTCCATAGCTTCAGTCGGTAATGCTGATAAGATTTGTTTGGCACCATAATTTTCATTACAATCAAGCTGCTAGAATTTTATTTTACAGATGATAAGTTACATTTTATTGAAGTAACAAGTATAAGATTTTAATGAAATCTCTACCTCATTTGGCACAAAAACTGCCATCAGGTTAGCAAACTTCAAATGGTATAACCTATTTATTTTACCAACAAAAGTGATTTATTAGGTTTAGATAATGATGTTTGATCTCTTCTCTCTATCACACCAGCGCAGCATTGGCATTAACAGCTTCCTGTGAGAGCTGCTTCTCAGCTAATGTGGCAGCATGCTGCTCCAAGTATTCTTTGCTGTTCATCTCTGTCAATCTGCCATGGTAGGTTTCACAATCCACAGTTAGGATAGAAAGAAATTATCTGCTCTCATAGAAAACTAGAAGAAAAACTATAAAACTCTAAGAAAAGATTACAAAAGAAGAGCAAAGATGCGGGGGTAAGGAAGAGAAATTTTTAATAAAGAATGAAATATAAATCTTAAACAAACATGGAGAAAAAAAAACTACAATCGAAGGTTACCTTCAACTAGAAATTTTCCCCTCTTATTTATTTTACAGTCAAATTTGGATAGGGTTCTATCACATTTATGCCCAATCCTTCTAACAATTTGAACAAAGACCAAGGAGGATCAATTATCCTGTCAAGACACTGTTTTGGCCTGATCATAACAGTTCCTATTTTGATTGATAGCTTTTGGAGCTAATTAGCATAATTTTCATAATGAAACAACCGGACGGACGCAATGCATTGACACTTTCCATTGCATTCACTCAAGGTCGCCAACTTAACGACAAACATTAGAATCATAAACTTAACAACAAACATAAGAATCATAAAAGAAATGCCAAGGAAATCTAAATGAGACTATGTCAATTTTTTTTGGATTAAAGCAAAAGTATACATTATTTTATGCTGCCCAACCCCAAAGTCAGATAAATTAATTGAATTAAAATCTTGACAGTCTAATTCATAGAAACTATTTTCCAATAAGATATGTTTCAGATTAATAAGTAGGTATGCACACAGACATAATGAGAGCAGTAGAGAGAGAAAGGACTTTTGAGCTTAGCATGTCTTGATTGGAACCATGAATGCTCGGTTGTAAAGTGCATAAACAGAAATTAAATGTTGTATCACAATATTCAGATTTACCTACTAATGGTGCGGTCTTTTGCAAACCCCAGTTCATTGTCTACACACAAGTCAGAATCATCATATTTCCTTGATCTTGTAGAGGTTCTAGGTGCTATATGCTGGGCATCAGAAATTGTAACCACCCTTCTGAAAAGTTCTAGAGGACTCCCCTCTGCAGTACACAGTAGTCTGGCCTTGTTTTCATACATCACCTATAACCATAACAGCAAATCCATTTAGAGGGAGAGATATAAAAGATTCTTCTACAAACAAGGGAAAAGGCACAGAAAATAGCATTTATTTTTCCTTTATGACATGCACAAAGAACAAGGTTATAGAATTGAGTTTATATTACAATGCTACAGCCTTTCAAGTGTGAGATAATCTGGAAACTTAGCATCTATGAACAGGCTTGTATACATCCACTACAGCATTTCTTTAGGAAATCTTATTCCATCATCCTCGTATGACCATGAAATGCAAAAAACCACAATATAAAAGCATGATCACACTGGCAGTAAACATTTCCACTAACATTTCCTAAACTCTTATGAGAGAGTATTAAGCAGCAGCAGCGACAAGAAGAAGAAAAATACTCTTTCCAATTAACAGTATATGTTTGAGATCCAAATAGACCTGTCTGTTCATCAATAGGCTGTTAGAATCTTATTCTCTTTTAATTTCTTGATAGTGTACGCATAGAACAATTGGGAATTTGCACTCATGAAATTCGCAGGAAGAGGTAACATGACTTTAAGAACTACTAGGTCAAATCTTTGATTGTCTGATGATCAATTTGGTTTCTGTTTTAGGTATATTATTTTCACTTTTTCTTGGACAGATAAGAATGGGTTTTCATCTTTGACCATAAAGAATGGTTTATCTAGAAACTGTCATTCAATTTGTGATTGAATGAAAGGACTATTTACTAGGGAGGAAAAGGAAGGAAATGACAGAAAACATACGCGAGAAAAGGTCACATATTTACTTTCGTAGTGTAGATCTATTGCCAGAGATCTATTTTGCAGACAAATGTTGAAAATTTTGACGTACTGTTATAGTGTTTAGAAACATCATATACAATATAGTAATTTTGCAACTTCTAAAGTTCCTTGCAACATCAAAGAAAGAGGAAGAGCAAGAGGTTTGGGCAAATTTGTTAACACAGTTGTGTCCAAGCAAATTGCAAGTTCGTAACAAAAAATTTCTGACCATTAACTACATTGCTTTTCTTCCTTTTCTCTCTTTTCTTCATATTATTTATTTTCATTGCCATCAGATGTCCATTTTATTCCAACATCCACAGAGCAAGCAAAATGGCATGAAAAAAAAAAAATGAACAATCACATGGATTTTGTTAAAAAAATACAAAGCTAAAACCTAAGTAATGTTAAATTGAAAACAGCAACTAAATAGGAATTGATGACCTACATCATATGGTCACAAACTATATGGGACGTCAGCTTTATATGATAACTTATATTTGCCTGGATCCAAGAGAAAAGGAGAACATTATTTGAACCAGAGGCAATGAGAAGCTAATTTAGTCCTAAATGCCACAAGTAATTGAGAACAAACCAAAGTGTAGCTTTAGATGAACAAATGTATATAACTTCAACTTGGCTTCAAATATGAAAAACCCAAACTCAGTATTTTAGACTCAAGACAGTCAAATCAATTAGGAAACAATGAACGCACATCAACTAAAGTGACAAACCGATATGCTGCTGTCCTATTGTGAAGTCCAAATATTGGGACACCTTCCAATGCCAGTGTATGAAAGTTCTCTGTAAAAAAAATGTTCCTGTGAGGATTCACCCTGGAAAAAACTGTGTAACAATTTTGAGAAATATTCCAAAGGAAACACACTGTAAATAATAACCTCTCGGAGCATGAAAGAAACCAACCACTTGGGAAGTAACTAATGATAACAGTTCAAAAAAAAAAATCAGATCTTCAAAGGGGAATAAAACCTCATATACTGTGCACATACAGGAGGAAACTAATTGAATGCATATGTTCAAGAAAAATGGAAATAAATATGTGATATGTTGCTCCTTTTCCTTTACTGAGGAATACAGTAAGCTCTGTAGTCCAAATAATGTATAGTATATTTTTCCAATCCGCAGTGTCAAACTCAACCTAAACCCAATTTGACAGAGCTGTCCCAACTATTGATTGCCTACATGAATAATGTGCATTTCAAAATCAATTCAGCAGGATATCACTCACTGCACAATCCAAAATAATCAGCAGCTCCAAGGGGTCTGTCACACAATCCCTCGAAGGAAAAATATGCACATCCATTAGCACCCAGTGGAACCTGACCAGATTTAGAAATAAAGAATGTTAAAATCAGATTACTAGACTGTGCATTATAATCTTAAGCAGAAAGCAAAACATCACACACCTGCAATGTCCTTCCCATTACTACTTCCACCTCTTGGGGACCAGCTGTTTGCTCCCCAATCAGTTCTTGAAACTTTTGCTTAAGAAGACCTGACAAATCTTTGCCAACAAAATAGAGGCCTTGTTGAGCCTGCAGGTCGTGTGTATTTATTGAGATAAAGGAAATTATGATACATGTAATAATTAACTGCAGGGATGCAGAAGTGAACTTTCACAAATTACAAAGAGATTATCAACACTTAACCGAAGTCATTTTCCGATAGTCTACTGCTGAGCCAATTTTGTGAACCACGCATCTTTCCTACAACAATACAATCCAGATATTAACCTTTTTTGTCCATAATATTATAAATATGTACCAACTCTCTTAGATAGGCTCGGCACCCTGTCTAACAACTGAAGAATATATCTATGAAACTTACCTTCAAAGTTGCAATGAAGGGTAGAAAAAGATCCCTCTGCAATCCACCTTCATACAGATTATCTGGAGCACGATTTGAAGTGGCAACAAGAATCTACACTTGCCTCCATCGTGCATAAGAGTATGAGTTAAGTTCCCAGTTAATTTTCAGAAGCCACAGATATGGATTGATAATGCGAAGATTTGTAGAGAAGACAAAATAGACTTACAACACCATTGCTGAATAGATGTCTGAATAGACGGTTCAGTATCAATGCATCAGCAACATCAGTCACCTATAAAACATCAGTGAAAGCATATGAGCATATTACCGCAAAACTATAGAACAACACATCTGACCAAGAAGCATAAGAAACTAGTGCTGTAGCTCTTATACCATGAATTCATCCATACATAATAAAATCGCTTCATCAGATATTTCTCCTGCAACAACTTCAAGTGGATCTGCCACACCCTTGTGCCTCTGCAAGAATTCAGTATTTGACACAAACTCACTTTAGTATCTGCACATGACCAAGTTTCAATTAAAAGAACAGGATAATATTGTGCATTCACAGCCTACTATTCATAATACAAACACACCTCTTTTTTTGCTGATTCACAACATATATGTAGTAGTGTGAGCAAATAAAAACAAAAAAAAAAAAAAGACAATTGCTGAAAAGAAAAAAACACTAGCCATTAATCTGCAGCTGTATATGTTATGTGAGTATTTGTCCCAAAAATCATAAATATTGACAATCTAGTAAAAAGCCAAATTAACTTGTACAAAACTGGAAAATATACTTTGAAGAGATACATAGCAAATAAAATTCTTATAGTTTGGAGAAAATGTAGCAAGTAAAAATTCTTACTTGCAAGCGGCTATGAACATTCAACATGAAGTCATGAAAATGGATCCTCTTTTTCCTCCAATTGCTGGGCCTGAGAAAGATATATCAGCATGTGAAACCATCAAAATAAGATAAAATTATTCTTCTCCTTCCACACTGTGCCATTTGTGTTGCTAATTTTGTTTCTCAATAATGCCATAATATTATAATAAACAAACTAAATTATAATAAATTAGAACTACATGATAGGCTTACAATTGATCAAAGAATAAGTCCATCAACATAGTCTTCCCAGTACCCACCCCTCCATAAAGATATAGTCCTTTAACTGGTGAATATGAAGACTGTGGCATGAAACGAGACCACAACCACCTACTCCTGAAGATTTAAAAAAAATCTATCGTGACTGATAACTGGCAGAATGGCATGTTAATTGTGAAATGAAAAGAATATTATAAAATTGAAAAACAACTAGCAAAATTTCATAAGATAAATAAGAGTTTGGACACCCATACGAGAATGTTTTGGAAATGGAAAAATAAACACACAAGGAACAAAATGGAACATTTACCTTCCAGATTTGTCTGAAGCAGAATAACGATCCAACTTGCATGCATCAGCTGACTCAACAAGCTCATCATAAAGTCTTTGGAGCTCTCGTAAGGTGCCTACCTGCAGAAACCATAGTCAGTACACCCTTCAGCAAGGCAAGTTAAATGCCCTGATAAAGTATATAAAACCCATTAAATAAGACAAGTTTCCAAATATTCATAATCAAAATCATAGCAACTTTCCATTTAAGCCGCAAGAAAATTACATGGTTATTTTTAATATTATGTGAAACTGAATATAAACATCCTTATCACCAGTGACCACTCCATTAATACACTGTTGTTTCTCACAATTATTTATTGAAATAAAAGAAAAGAAAAGAAAAGAAAAATACTAAAGAAGCTCAAATTTCAGCATATTTAACAAAACTTTCCTTCACAATTTCCTGGAAACAAAAAGAAAACATTAATTACCAATTCCAAATTACATAAAAGAATCAATGCAATTTGACAATTTTACATCTAGAATACTAAAATTATAACCATCACACCTGACAGGTATCACCATCCAAAAGCTCACCAGTAGCAATTCTTCTTTCATATTCAACAAGAGGCCCTGCAATAGTCCCATCTGTAATTGAAAAAATATAACACCGAAACTAAAAACAATAAGAAATACTTTCAAAGTTCCTTTTCTCCCTCTATTTTCACTACCCACCCACCACCCACTTGTACAAAAACTAAAATAAGAAAAGAAATGCAACCTCCATTAGATAGTTTAGCAGAATCTGTTGATAGCGCTCTTGAGATAATAAATTTGGGGCATACAAATCTATCAGTATCAGCATTATTGATAATTCTACATACAGAACTGCTATAATTTGAATCTATCAAATGCCTTTTCACCAAATTAACAGAACAATTGTATTCTTCATATATAAAAGCTGATAGAAATTGGCGAGCAGATCGAAAACTTCTTCTCATTTTTCAATTCCAAAGCAACTTTCTCCCAAATAGCTTCAGACTCTCCCAATGACAGAGAGTCCTGAAAAAAAAAAGAAGGAAATATCAGAAAAATTCACTTAAAGCGCAATTATCAATTTCAGAAAAATAATAAATGATGAAAATAGTCAAAAGATAAATCAAACCATTAGATAAACTTAAACTTCAATCTCCATTAACAGAACTATTAATTACTTCATTATTAAATTAAATACACAAAAATAAAAATCTTAATTAAATCTTATAACTCGAAAATTTAAAAAAACAAAATTAAAGAAAAAAATAAAGAAACAAATTATTTACCTGAGTTTCAGAAGATCTTACTAATAAGGAGAATCGATCCCTTTACGACGAGAACGAGGACGATGATGATGAGAGAATTTAACAGTTGAGAAAAGGAATGTGAAGAAAAAAGGAAATAAATTTGAAGCAAATAATAATAAATAAATTGGACCAAAAAGGAGTGATGACTGATCAGAGTTATTCTCAAAGGTCAAGCGCAGAGAAAAATAGAGAGACAACTCCGAGTTTTTTTGAGGTTGAGTACTACTGCTTTATTGCATCGGCTTTTCACGTTTGTTGTGTGCTATCTGCCTCGTTTTCGCTAATTTTTTTTTAAAATATGTCCTAAACCAAGATTCGAAAAAAGGTTATCCAAAAGCCTTTTTTTTTTTTTGTACTTTTTTTATTTTTATTTTTAAATATGGTCCAATTATTTTTATCACTATTTTTTAAACTTATTAAATTATATACTTTTTATTTTATATAATCCTATTAAATTAAGATTAAAAAATATATTTATTTTATCTTAATACATTAAATAATATTTAATATATTAATAGGATATATTAAATAATATATAATATGGTCCAATTAAATAATTAAATATTATTTAAAAAAATTTACACTCTTCATATTTAAAATTTAATTAAAATACTCTTCATTTATGTAAAATATGCTTTTCAAAATAGATAATATTATTGGAAATGCTCTTATTATATTGTTGTCGATTTTTAAAATTTTTTTTTTATAATTAAATGTGATTTATTAGAATAAAATCATCTAAAAATTTATTTAGTTTAGTGTTGTAGCGAACGGCCAGCAATCATATGTGAGTGTTTAGCTCTCAATTCATAATTAACCGTTGCAAATAATTATAAAATATTTAATAATTTAATGATTAAAATTAGAGTTATAGATTATAAAATAATAAATAAATATATTATTTTATATATTATGATACAATTAATAATTATTACATGAAAAATATATTAATAAAAATAATTATATATTTTAATTAATTTATATTTAATTATATGAATGTATGTAGATATCAAAATATTTAAAAATTAAAATAATGATGTATATGTTTATTATTTACTAGTAAATATTTTCGTAATTATTTTAAATTTTAATTAGCAGTTTGATATTCAATTATATTATAAATATTATTCGATTTATATATATATATATATATATATATATATATACACCTGATTAATCATAGAAGAAAAAATAGAACAAATATAAAGAGAGACGATTCGAGGGGATCGTAAGAGAGGACTGAAAAATGTGGTCCCCACTCCTAACGGATCCCATCCCATAAACGGATAGCCACAAACAATATTATTCATCTTTCGTGCGTGGACCCCGCGCACCCGTAGTACTGAGTAGTCCTGCGGAATTTCCTTCTTGTGTGGTCGACTTCATGTAGCGGCGTCCCCGGTTGGCGGTTTGTGTGGGAACGTAGAACTTTGAATTTTACCCCAGCTCAATAATATACTGTGACACATATGAATATATAATTTAATAATAAATATATATTTTTTAAAAAATAAATACAAAATCGATTCTTTCTTTTTTCTTCTTTTTCGATGTTTAAATAAAAAATATTATATCGGTTATATTTTCATAAAAATTATTTTTATGGTCGCTATTTTTTTTCCCGCTTTCAAATGAAAAAAAATAATAAATGTTATAATTCAATTATATACCTATATTTAAAGCTATAATATTGATGAAAATAAGCCAAAATTCTAACTCCATTGCATCATTTGATTCAAAAGGTGCAGTGCCACTATCAATTAATAATAAAGTTGCTTTCTAAGAGAACTATATGGCATCCACATCATTCCCCAAAGTTTTGGGACTATTGCACATAAGAAGTGGATAATTGGATATGGGTTTATCTTATGCTTTTGTTTCGTATATAAAGAATATTTAGATTTATTTAAAATAAATATGAAATATTGTTTTGAAATTTAAAAAATGTTAAATTATTTTTTGAATATTTGAGTAATTCAAAATACCATTTTAAAATTAAAAAATAATAATAATAATAAACATGCTAATTTTTTTTAAAATGGTATTTTCAAAATAAAATTTTTACCTAAATATCCCGTAACATTTGAACGTCTTCTTAATTATTATTTTTTTTAAAAGTTTATTTTTTCCCTTATATGTCAAACACTTTAATTTTTTTATTTAAAATTAAAAATTAAGTATGTTATAGTGAAAAATACTTTCAATATCATAAAATTTTACATATATACATATAGAACTCGATTAAACATAAATATAGATAATTAATATGGAGGATATCTTTTCCAATGAACATTAATTTTTTTAAGACTTTTTAGATACCAATTTATATTGAATCATAATTTAAATGTAACTTTTGGTGTAGAAAAATATTTTAGCAGTTATGCTAATATTAGAGTAATGCATTACCAATCATTAGCATATGATTGTCATATATTTGAGAGTAATAATTTTGCCATTTATTTGAAATTAGCAAAATAAAGAAAGAGAATGGATAAAGGAATAATAATATGTACATTAACTATTAATTAACAAGTGATCTTTTACTCCATTTTTAGTTTTTTTAAATCAAGTTATTTGTTTTATGTTAATTGGAAAGATATACATTATAATTCCCTTTCACCAAAACTTAATAAATAAATAAATAATATATATATCACAGTCTATTTTTTTTTTCAAATTATATTTATACACTGTGGAGTAACTAACTAAATTATAAATAAATATTCATAATATTGATGAAACATGTACTTAAAATATTTTTTTTTTAAATATAAATTTAACTTCGATTAAAGATTTAAATTTTAAATTTTACAATTTTAAAAATAATTTTAATATTACTGAATAAAAAACTCATAAATTTAAAATATATTAATTTTTAGTGTCTTAATTTTGAATATTTTACTGTTAAATGAGATTTTTTTATTAAATTATTTGATATCCGACTATTGTCTATTAATCTAAATTCGAGCCGTAGAAATCTTTTTTGAAAATATTCGAATTCGAGCAGCAGAGATATCTTTTCAGAAATTTTAATTCTCTTAATACTGATTATTTTATTTATAGGGACTTAAATTCTAAATCACCATTTAAATTATCAAGATATTTATGCTCTAAACCAATCCTTTAAATGAGATCTTATTAGTGCCGTAACAACACACATATTACTCTTAAATGAAAAGTAGAAATGGTATTTTTCATATCACTAAATAAAAAGCTTATAGTTATTAATTGGCAATTTATTCTTATTATAATGTAGCAACTGCATACTAAATTACAGCATCTTCAAAACTTAAGATTCCCTATAAAAGCACAAGATTCCCTATAGAAGCATAGGAGAAGGCGCCAATTATTTAAAAAATTTCTTTTGACATAGTCATGAATGCAGTATTATTAAAAGTTATGTATAGGAATATTATCGGGTTTTGATTTAATGATGCTAAATTTATTTTTAAAATAATAAAATTTTAAATATTCAGAACTCAAATTTCAATTAAAATCAAATAAAAAATTATTGGAATAAATTAAACTACTTAAACAATCCCAAATTCTATTTACAAGAAAGGAAAGGAAGTTTATTATATTATTATGGATATAAAAGGAAAGGAAGTTTATTATATTATTATGGATACTTTATATCCTAACTCCAAGAATTTTAGCAACTTGGAGCCAAATTTATCACGTGCTGATTATCGGTCAGCATTAAGCAATGATGTCCCTTCTTTGCCCACGTGCTAATTTGGATCTGTGACTTGATCTTGGAGATGTAAAATGCAATTAGGCACTACTGTTACTGGTGGGCATTATATATATCCCTTCTTTGCCCACGTGCTAATTTGTATCTGTGAGTTGATCTTGGAGATGTAAAATGCAATTAGGCACTACTGTTACTGGTGGGCATTATATATATATATATATATATATATATATATATATATATATATATATATATATATTCTTTTTTATTTTAGCTCAATTTGGTTAATAATATGCAAATCTAATATTTTTCTTTATAAACATAAATTTATCATCATAATATTACTGAATTACATGTATCTTCATAAACATAAATTTATAATCATAATATTAAATGAATTACATGTATTTTCTTTGATGAGTCTAATAATTTTTCAAATAATTGAGACATTTTAAATATGATCCAATGATTGATGGAGATGGTTTGGACTTCTAATGGACCTAAGGACACAAAGAAAAAAATATGAGAGGGCCAAGCCTGTGCTTGACAATAACTCTTCGATACTTAAGTTAGCTGAGATATTCCATTATATTAAATGAGCTTTTATGAGCTTATAGAGACAAAAAAAATTATCAGAGAGCAAAAAGTTCAGAATCCTCATTAATAGAGTTTATCTCTATTTATATGACTAGGCGTTATATTAATAATGTAGCCAATAAGCCACGTGTCTCATTCCCATTTGTCTATGGTAGAAAAAGATGGTTGTGTCAGTCAGATCATGAGCTGTCTGGCCTACTTGCTTGATAAGCTGGTTGATTTGCCTGCTCTATGCAAAATATCCTATGTGGCCAATGATGGCTAGTGTGTCAAGTTGATGCTACCATGCCACTCCAGAGTGAGGTGAGGTGTTAGGCTCATTTAATGAAGAGAGAGGTGATGGACAACCTAACGTCCTTTGTCTGCTCTGAGCCTTGTGTCGAGCCCTCAAAGGGGCGAACATGTCTTCTTCATCTGGGAGAGCATAATTCCTCGCTCCTTGGAAAATTGTCGAGGCTAGTAAAGCGAGCATATTATTTGTCTAAGCCGGACTTCTAGCAGGGTGGGGAGGCCTTGCTCGCTCCCAGGTCTCTCTAATGGGCTCACTTAGTGATGGGCCAAATACATTGTCTTGGCCCTAACCTTAGGGCTAACTTAATTCCTCATCAGTAGCCCCCTTACTTCGTTGTAACAAACTTCTGGGGAAGTTACAAGGAAGTATAATCATGATTTTGACAAATTCACATGTTTTCTTCTGGATTGGCGAGGATATGGCTCAGCTACAGAAGTCATTTTGAAATTTGACCCTCAGCAAATACCTCAATAATTCTTCTTTAGTAATCCGAAAACAATATGGTGAGGATCATTTAAGGCTTGCCAAATATTTAATTTTGAGAAGAGGGAAAGTCATTATGCCGAGCCCCTTAGGCTTGACTTCGAAAAGTCACATCTTTTTGAAATGACTTCAAGTTCTTGGCAACTATCACCCGTTTTCACTTTTTAAGGGGAATAATTGCTCCAAGCTGTCAGGTAATAATTGCATTTATAATTGACACATTTATTTAGGAGAGCAATAGTCACGCCTTTTAATTTTTCAATGTTGTCCATTACACTGTTTTAGGGTTTTCAAAATTAAATTATTGTCTATAAATTCTCCTCCACACAACAAACTTCTCTTCTTTACGCTTTCAAAATTCGCTTTTAATTATTTGCTACTTAACCTTCTGCAACTTCTTTCATTCTTCTCATTTTTCCTCAGTTATTCTCTTAAGTTCCTTTAATGGTACCAAGGATTTCTTTTTATGCTTTGATGGCAACCTTGGGCGAAAGGTGGGGCTCTATGAAGTCCACTACCACCAAGGAGGATTGGGGTGCATATATGGCTAATCTGGAGAGCTCCCCTGCCTGGACTTTTAGACTCCCCAGACCTGAAGAAAGAGTGTTGGGCCATTCTGGTATGGCCGGGGTGGTGGAGATCCCCAAAAATGATAGGTCCTATGTCATTTTTCTCCATCAAATCGAATAGGGTATGATGTGGCCACCCACCTATTTCATGGTTCAGTGCTTTAATCATTTTAAGGTGAATCTCGTTATGCTCCATCCCAACTCTATTTGGGATATTCACCTATTCGAGCCGTTGTGATCTGCTATGGGCCTGACCCCTACAATAACCATATTTCAATTCTTCTTTCAGATATCCATTATCGAAGGTGTCTGGACCACTACCGCTAAGTGGGGACACCATATTTTTACGAACAAGGAATCTAAACTCCGTGACTGGCGAAGTAAGTTCACCATCATCAAGGTTGTGGGTGAATGTGTTCCAATATCTTTCTCCAGCTTCATTCTGACCGAGACAAACTCGTTTTCATAAGTACCTAACCTAAAGATGAGGAGAAAATTGCTACTGCAACTCTCATGGACCAAGGGCGGACCTACAGTGTTCGTCGCTTTAGCATTGCTACTTACTTAAGGGAGATCATAGGTAACTTCTAAACCAAACTTAATTATCTCATTATCTTTCATTCCTTTATTTGCTTCTTTCCATACTAACAATCTTGTTGTGCATAGTGTCTCCAGAGGGTAAGGAGCCCTATGAAAAGTATGATGTCCTAGAGGGAGTGGAGCCTCTTGTTGTGGATTTGGATCAAGAGCTCCTAATAATGGATAATGTGATTGGATCCATAAAGCCCCTTTTTGACAAGGAGAAGGAGATCATGAATGCAACAAAGGAGGATACCCCTGATCGGCGCTTAGGTAAGAAGAAAGCTGGTCAAAAGCCCCCTACAGCTCAAAATCCTGCAAGGCAAGATAAGGGCAAGAAGAAAGCCCCCCATTGTTCCCTCTGCTCCTCGCTCAACCTCGTCACCTACTTGCCCCCAAAGTCTAGTAATACGGGAATTTGGTGAGCGTTTCATTTATCGTGAGAGCTCAGAAAGTCAGGGGGCTCCTCCTCTGTAAAGGAGAAAGGGAAGGGTTTAATCCTTAGAAGTGGTTTTTCCACCTACTCTACCCTTTGGGGTAGACTTGTTGTCCCCTTCTTCTTCCAGTGAGAGTAGGTCCCTACCTTGGCTTTTCTGGCTCATGTGACTGTTTTGTTTGCTTCTTTTTCCTTTTTTTTATTGAACTTTTTTTTTAGGCATCACCATTTTTGATATTCCTTTGCCATCTGCTGTCGTTGATGCTAGCTCCGAGGACTAGCATGCGCCTACAAGACCTCCCTGACCTACCTCCCTAACCATAGATGAAATCTTAGATCGTATGAGGGGGACATAAAAATGAACTCCTCTACTTGTTGCCGCCGAGCCTTCAAAAAAGAGGCCAAGATCTGAAAAAATAGAGCTCCAGTTGTCAAGGCAACTAGGAGCGAGGGAGTTGAAAGGAGGAGGGAATCAGAACCAAATCCCCTAATTGTCGAGGACATTCCCATCATAGTTCCTTTGACTGATGAAGTGGGCCCTTCCTCAGTAGCAATAACAAGTGAGCCAATGTGGGTGTTCCTCTATGGTGAGGATGATGATGTGAATCAACATCCTTTCTCTTAGCTAAGAGGCCATGTAGGTCTTGGACCCCATGTTCCCTAGCCGAGTACCCCAGCAGAGAGTAGTCGCCTTAAGCTTAAATCTGACATTTTCACTGCAGAGGGGCAGCGAATTACTGAAGCTTTGCAGAGCATCCTAGAGCTTAATCGCAACCAGGACCCTGCTCAATGGTCTTACAATGTTGCCTCTACATTGGCCAGTTTGATAGAGGTTACCAAGACTTACTTGGTTTCTTCTAAGGAGCTAATTTCCCATGTGATGCATCACATGGTGATTGTAAGTGTTTTTCACATCTCTTATCTTTCCCTTTATTAAAGCATATTCAACGATCTCTCATGGCAAGTTCAACATTTTACAGGGTACAAGGGACCTGTTCCAAGTGTACATCTGGCTAATCTTCGGTACTATATTGAAGCTCGCGAGGTAGGTCTTTAGTATGAAGATTTGGCGAAGAAACTTGAAGAGGAGGTTCAAGAACTTCGCCAACAAGTCAAGACAAAGGAGGACCTGACTAAAAAATAGGAAGAGGCAGGGGCACAAATAATTAAGCTCACTGAGGAGCTAAGTGCCGAGCTGGAAAAGTCAAAGGCTATGGAAGAAGCCTTTAATGGTATGAAGACCTAGCTTAAACAGTCCAAGGTGACCCTGGAGCAGAGGAACAAAGAGAATGATGATCTTCGCTTTTTCCTCCTTGGCGCAACCAATGAAAGGTCTCGCCTGGAGGGGATACTGGAATGTTAAAGTCAAGACTTCAATCAGGAGAGGGAGGCCTTGGAAAAAGAGATAACCCAACTTCGAAAGGAAAAGAGTCAATTCAATGCTTCCGCCAAGGAGGTTATCTTTAAGTACATGGATATGGATAGGTTCCATCGCCTGGTTGCGGAGTCTGCACTTGGTATCGCTGTCGCTTTTTATAATGAAGCTCTTGACAATGCAACGAAGATCCATCCAGACATCCTCCTCCACTTGGAGAAGAAGGAAATTGATGTTTCTAATATTCTTTTCTCCCCCCTCTCTTGCCAAGGCAACTCCCATAGAAGTTATTAATGACACTGAAGATGAGTTGGCTCGACATAATGGAACTGTGGCTTCTTCTTCGGCCTAGCTATGGGTAGAGGTTCCTTTAGCCGAGCACACCTCTGATCCTTCTTCTGAGGTTCCTGCCCCTAATATTCTAGTTGAACTACCTATCCCTAATCCTCCGGCTGTACTACCTATCCCTGATCCTCCGATTAAGGTTATTGAAATTGCTAAACTTCAAACTGAGGATCTACCTCCCAGTCTACCATGATTTTTTATTTCTATATTTTGTAATTTTATACTTTTCTTTTTCCTTGTAATAAACAATTTATCATCAATAAAGCTGAATTTTTTTATCCATCTTTATTCTATCTTTTATTTATTTTTTGTGGACTCTTTAGAAAATTCTTAAGGACTTAGTTGTTTTAGACTTAATAGTTGTACTGCGAAACTATATTTACCTATTCACATGAACGTATTAAATCACTTTCTGATTTGCCTTGGCAAAATCTCCTTCCTTTAGGAATTATATATCGTAATTTGGTGCCTAGTCATGCTAGGTCTATCCTTGCTTAGGGGTTATGCCTCGCGATCTTTTGCTTAACCTTACTAGGTCTTTACCATTGGCTACAATGGGCCTCAAGACCTTGAGAAAAATTGACTAGCTGTACTAGGTCTTTACCTTCGACTACAGTGGGCTTCAGGATCTCGCGGATTTTCACCTAGACGTACTAGGTCTTTACCTTCAGCTATAGTGGGACTCAGGACGTCTCGGATTTTTGCCTAGCCATACTAGGTCTTTACCTTCAGCTGCAGTGGGCCTTAGGACCTTGAGAATTTTCACATAGTCATACTAGGCTTTTACCTTCGGCTACAGTGGGCCTTAGGACCTCGTAAATTTTTAACTAGTCATGCTAGGTCTTTACCTTCAACTACAGTGGGCCTTAGAACTTCATAGATTTTTGCCTAATTAAGCTAGGTTTTTATTGGGACTTTAGATACAATAATATGAAGCTCCTCTCCCAAATACAATGGTTTGAAAGCTTGATCCTTATTTCTTCCCTTGACCGAATTTAGTGGTTCGGTTTAAAATTGAAAGATTAATTTTTTATGACACTTGAGATGAGGAAAGACTTTGAATTTTATTAATAATTTTTCTGATAGTATAATTTTAGGTGTTGTACATTTCAAGTGTGAGGTATTTCCTTTCCTCTCAATATAGATAATTTGTATGTTACTGGCCCAATCACCTTTTGAACTAGTGATGAACCTTCCTATGTTGGGGCTAGTTTTCTTGCCCCTTCTCTCTTTCCTGTGGCCTGGAGGTATCTTATGACTAGATCACCTTCTATGAAATACCTTTTCTTCACTTTCTTATTGAAGTAACCATCTACTTGGTTCTTGTAGTTCACAAGTCTAATTCAAGCAGCGTCTCTGAGTTCTTTGTCTAAGTCTAAGTCCACTCGTTGAGTTTGATCATTGATTTTTCCCACAAAAATTGACCCTTTTAGTAGGTAGGCCAATATCTGCAGGTATGACTACTTCATTGCCATAAGTTAAAGAGAAAAGAGTCTAGCCTGTTGACTTTCATAGCATTGTTTGATAAGCCTATAAGACATGGTGAAGCTCTTCTGCCTAGTTTCCTAGGCAGCCATCTAGTCTTTTCTTTAAGCCTTGAAAGATTGTCCTATTTGTTACCTCCGCTTTCCTATTTGATTAAGGATGGGTAACAAAGGAGAAGTATTGTTTAATGTGTAATCTTATGCAAAAAGATATGATATTTTGATTATCAAACTGCTTCCCATTATCATTGACTAGTTCATGGGGAATCTCAAACCTACAGATAATGTTTTTCCAAAGGAAACTTATTACCTTATCTGCG
The DNA here is from genome assembly GCA_948193065.1 of Aleurites moluccanus. Taxonomy (NCBI): domain Eukaryota; kingdom Viridiplantae; phylum Streptophyta; class Magnoliopsida; order Malpighiales; family Euphorbiaceae; genus Aleurites; species Aleurites moluccanus. The sequence continues at coordinate 36,412 of CANXYC011177703.1, forward strand.
GTAATGGTTGCAAGTGGCTATCCTTCTACCCATTTGGTGAAGTACTCCACGACTATGAGCAAGAATTTCCTATGTCATATAGCTATTGAGAAAGGACCAACTATGTCAATCCTCCACTTGGAGAAAGGCCACGGGCTAGACAATGGCATTTGATCAGCAGTTGGTATATACTTTGCATTGCCCAACTTCTAACACAAGTGGCACTTTCGAACCATATTGACTGCATCTTCCTTCAGATGAGGCCAAAAATAACCTTGTCTTATCACTTTTGTAGTGATAGCTTTTTCTCCCACATGTATTCCACAAGATCCTTCATGGATTTCCTTGAGCATATAATCCGCTTCTATCGACTTTAAGAACCATAGCCATGGCAGGGAGTAGGCTCTCTTATATAGGATACTTGCATTCAAAGAAAAGTGAGCTCTTTTATGTTTCACCTTTTTGGCCTCGACTGGATCCGCTGGTAGTTCGCCCTTTTCTTGGTACTTGATAATTGGATCCATCCAACAAGGGGTATCATCTATCTCCATCACCACTTTTGCCTCCTTAATGCTTAAATGTTTCGCTGCTCCCACAAAGATCTTACGAGGGAGCCAAAATGAGTGGGATGCGACTAACTTACTAATCCTATCTTCTTCTCCATTTTGTTCCCTGGGGATTTGTATAATTTGAAACTCCACTCCTCGTTCCTTCATCTTTTGCAATAAGGCTTTAGCCTTAGCTAAATACTTCGCTATTGTGACTCCCCTCGCTTTATACTTTTACTTTACTTGGTTAATTATCAATTTTGAGTTGATATAAACTCTCAAGGATTTCATCCTCAAGGCATCTGCCAGCTGGAGGCCGTGTAATAAGGCTTCATATTCTAAAGTATTATTTATGGTTTTGAATTCAAGCTTGAGTGCATATTCCAATATTATGTCATTGGGTCCTTTCAATACAATTCCAGCACCACTGCCCTTAATATTGCTGGCCCCATCTATATACAAATGTCATATTAGCTTATCATTATTCAAATTGGGGTTGGATTTAGACCTATTTGGCAGGGGTGGCTAAATAAAGCTATCCACGTCTTTTTTAGTAAAGGAGAATTCAAAGATGAAATCTGCCAGGCTTGAGCTTTGATAGGGAGCGAGGTCTATATTCAAGCCCATATTGTCCAAGTTTTACTGACCACAACAACATTCTCCTTGAGGTCTCTAGTCTATGCATCAACTTACTTAGTGGCTGATCCGTCACCATAATCTCCTGATGGGAATGTAAGTATGTTTTGAATTTTCTTGCTGATAGTAGCAATGAATAAGCCAACTTTTTCAGAGGCTGATAATTTACCTCCTTTTCTTGCAAAACTCGGCTAAAGTAATACACCGGCTTTTGAACCCCTCCTTCCTCTCTTATCAACACTGAGCTAACAATATGATTGGATGCATACATATAGATCAATAGTTCTTCCCCCGGAAAGGGCCTGCTCAAGATATGCTTGGAGCTAAAGAATTTCTTCAATTCTTCAAAGGCTTGGAGACATTATTCGTTCCATTCAAAATTGCCTCTCTTATGAAGTTCTCTGCAGACCTAGACATGAACATGCTAAGTGTTGCCATCCTCCCCATAAGCCTATGTACCTCCTTTAAATTTCAAGGAGGGTTCATGTCTAGGATCGCTTTTACCTTGTCTAGGTTAGGCTCAATAACCTTTTCGCTCAACATGTAGCCTAGAAATTTCCCCCCTTGAATGAAAAAAGATCATTTCTTGGGATTAAGCTTCATTCCATAAGCAGCCATGACGTTATATGCTTCCGCTAGGTCCCACACATATTGATAGAAGGTTCTACTCTTCACAATTATATCATCAACATACGCTTCAACACTTTTGCCCATTTGATTCTTAAACATCTTGTTTATAAGCCTCTGGTATGTGGCTCTGGCATTTTTTAAACTAAAGGGCATAGATATATAGCATTAAGTGCCTATTTTATGTAATAAAGGCTATTTTTTCTTTGTCATCTGGATGCATTCTGATTTGGTGGTGCCCCTACTTCACATCTGAAGAAGAGAGGTAACCAAAACCTGTCGTTGAGTGTACAAGCTTGTCTATCATGGGTAATGGAAATAGGTCCTTGGGGCATGCTTTGTTCAAATCAGTGAAATCTATACACATCCTATAGCTCCCATTCATCTTCTTGACCAATAATACGTTCGCGAGCCAGTTCGGATAATGAACCTCTATGATGAAACTTGCTTCCAACAATTTGTCAACTTTTGCATCCATGACCGTTTACCTCTCAGCCCCAAAACACCGCTTCTTTTGCTTTACAGGCCTCGCCATAAGATCAATATTCAACCTATGCACTATAATCTTTGGACTCATCCCTACCATGTTTGAAGAGTTTCACATAAAGTTTGATGAGTTACATATTAAAAATTCATGAGCATTCTTGGATAACTCGCCATCCAAACTTGCATTAAGTAGTAGTGACAGTACAACAGATTTAGCCTTTCTCAGCGCTTCATTGACGTTGTTTCAGAAAAGTGCCGAGAAAAAACTTATTTTTAAAAAAAATTTAATGTTTTTCCAACGTTTTTATTTGTACCGGCAAAAACATACTTTTATCGGCATTCGAATATGAAGTGCCGGTAAAAGTATGTCAAATCCAAAATTCAGAAGAAGAAAACATTATTCAAAATCCCTTCAGCGTAAAAACCCAAACCTAGGTTTCTTTTTTATGTCGATACCAAGAAATAATCTCTGAACTATGAGACACAATCAATGAATGGGAATTTTTGTTCTTCTTCTACTTTGAAGTGAAGGAGCAAGTGAATTCAAATGTTGTAGTTTTACTTAGTGGATTGTGTTCACATTTTCTAGAGGATTCTCTAAGGATTTATGTTGGCCCTTTACTTCTCTTTCACTATGGTGAGTTCCTTTTTTCTCTTTCCCTTAATTTCTTCAATAATAGGTAGTTTACTAAGTAAATGAGCAAATAAAGGCCACCTGAGCCTCTTGATTTCTTTATTTGAATTGTTGAGGTAAACAATTTCTTTCTCTATTTCTTTTTCTCTTTTTTTTTTAATAATAATTTATTAGATCTTATGTTAGTTATTGTTAATACTCGTGTGAGTATTTTAGTCGCTGCAACTGTAAGCTTAGTTTTATTAATTTCAGAGTTGGAAGTTATGATTGTGATGTTTAATTTTATATATGATTCTGTATGGTCATTTTTTTAGTTAAAAAATTCATTTGGATTTTGTTGTGTTTTAATTTTCTTCTTGAATTTCAATTGTAACTTTCTGTTAGTTTTGCAATAAAAAATAAATATGAGTTGTTTCAAAAAAAAAATGCAATTATTGTGTGTGAAGTATAAAATTGATATGTGTGTGAACATCCAATGAAGATTTTTTTTTCTAAACATTATTTATATCTAGTATTTTTTTTTCATTGTTATAATTTATAACATATTATAATATATTTTTTCATTGTATCAATTCATATTTTACTAAGTTTGTTCTCTCTTATAATATATCTATTTTTTCATTGTTAGTGATTCCATATGGATAATTGCAAGCGTAAGAGATGAGATGAATTTAGTTGAGTTAGCCAAGAAATTTTAGCTGGGTTATAAGATTTTCTTAATCATGCTTTCAAAGAGAAATCAATTGATGGA
>CANXYC011177879.1:0-10194 GCA_948193065.1 Aleurites moluccanus
GCTTTGTTTTTCCTTTGAAATTCATAGCTATTTTGATCCATTTCAAATTGTTTAATATTGTATATTTGATGCCTATTGTGTTACCTACAATGTGGTTTGTTTGTTGGTTGAATGGGCATGCCAAATTTGCACCAAACCCTAACCTATTGGCTTGCCATTTTGTGCCCACCAAGTGTTTGACAAAATGCCTAATTGTTTTTGCCTTGGCCTATTGCTTTGTATTCCATAGGCCTACCATTTGAATGCCATCGTCGCCAGCGACATTGGCATGCCAATTAGCTTACCGATTTCCTTTTCCGAACCAACCTTTGTTGTTTACCGTACCACTTATCATTGATTGTATATCATATATTGCAATGCCATTGATATGATATTCACTTTTATTGACCTAAATGTGGTTTGATAGAGCTGCCGCTCCGACGGGGCAGTGAGTACATACTGTCGGTAATGTGCACATTGATATTGATGCCCTAGCTGGGAAGGGTTATTGGTCATGGCTATAAGACCTTATCAGTCTTATGCTTACTTGATATATGATCGACTGTGTGAGTACGCATAGTCTACGTGTTTCAAGGCCCTATATCTGTCTTACCATATGATTCCATGTCTTTGATATGACCATTGATATTCCTGTCAATTTCTAATATTGATTCTATAACCCATCATGATTGATATTGTTTCCATTGCTTCTTTATTATTATATATCATTGACCCATCCTATTTGAGTTGCAATGCATATAGATTCACTAAGTATCTTATATACTCACCATTTTTTTGTTTAACCATTTCAGGAGAGGAGTAGATTGCAGAATCCCATCTTTTGACATCCAACAAATTTCTGCTCATCTTTGATATATGTAATTATTTTGAATTATGTATTTTGTGGTGTTCATAATCTAGCTGCTTCATGGGGTATGTATGGGTTAATTAGAATATGAACATGTATATATGTATGTAATGATATTATGAGATATATGATGATCATATAACACGTTATTATGACTATTATAGCCCACTACACTAGTTATAGAAAGAATTACAGAATAACAGAATGAATGGTAAGTAAGTAAAATGAATAATTAATTGTGGTTTATATATTATGCATGTGATACTGGGTTCTACGGGTGTCGGTCCCCATTGTCATCTCCTGCATCCAAGGACCATCGCGATTCGAAAATGGGTCGTGACAGAGGTGGTATCAGAGCTCTAGGTTACAGAAAGTGGAGTTTTAGGTTACGGATGAATAGTACCTGAATTACAGAGGAATAGTGACTAAGTACAGAATGGGGTTGAATTAAGTAAACCATGGAGCATAGGATTTCCTTTGTCGTCTTTTGCTATTATCGTCTATTATATGTTAGTATTCTGCATTTTTGTTATATTCTGAGTATGTTTTTATTTTCCTGACAGATTACAGAGATGTTCGACGATAGGGATAAAGATACCAGGGAGGCAAAGGTAGCCTCCAATGAGTCCTTAGTTAGTTTCAGAGGGTTCATCCAGATCCTGACGGACTACAGAAGATACAGAGAGGGGTGATGATCCTTGGAGAGTTGAGATGATGAGGGGATTGGTGAAGTTACGCAGGGATTTAGCTGATTTAAGGCGAGAATGTCAGAATGTACCACCACCACTAGTTCTAGTAGTAGTGCCTCCACCTGTGGCACCAGAGGCAGAACCAGTTGCACCAGCTCTTGTGCAGCTAGTATAGGGTTCCTGGGGAGCCTGCTGTATAGGGAGGCCGTAGAGTTATTGAGGACGGTGGTGTATCTATATTTAGCTTTCTGAAGCTAAACCTGCCTGAGTTCAGAGGAGACAGAGGTAGTGACCCAATGGACTTTCTAGAGGAGGTTATGTAATATCCTAGGAAGTCTCATCATATAAGCATGATTTAATTCTCAGTTTATGGTTTAAAAGCATTGAAATGATGGGAAATAATTTTAGAGACACAGTTAGAAAGCAAATGCAAAACTTTTCTAAAAATCATCGGTGTAGAGAACACTGCCAGAAAAATAGCTGACCGGCTAATTTAAGAATTTTTGACCCAAACCTAAGGAGATTGAATAAGTTAATTTTATGTGAAATTATGGTGAAAAAAAAGAGTTGAAAAATATTTTAGAACACTGAAAATGAGAGTAATGGCAAAATTGTAAATAAAGGTAACTTTGAGGGCAATTTTGGAAATCAACTGTCTGGAATCCAGAAATGACCCAGAACTATTTTTAAATGATAGAAAAACTTAAAATAAGGTATTTTACTCCCTACACTTGAGGTTGAATATAAACAGAATAGACAGAATAAATTACAGAAAATTTTGGGGTCAAAAATACAAATAAAGAAAATTTTAGGCCAAAAGTGCAATTAAACAAAGTTGTGGGACCCACCTATTCTAGAACTAAGCTAGGTGGCCAAAAATTATGGTGGAGGGATGAGATTTTTGATAGAAAATGGTTAATTGATTTATAAATTAATTGGAAAGGTGCCAAATCACCAAAATTCTAGATTTTTTTTTTTTATCTTCAATTTTTTTGTTGGCTTTTGAAAAGATGAGAACTAAATGTTGATTGCCATTTTTTGAGACGGAACTAAAATATAGAGTAGAGAAAAAGCCAAAGAAATATACCTCCAACCTTTCCAAAGAAAATCAACCAAATTTGATAGGAAAAGATGAGAGAAAGAAGAGGAAGAAGAGGAAATTAACGGAAATTATGTGAGCTGTTTGATGGAGCAAAAAGGAGAAGTAATTCCATGGTGAAAGTTAAGGTAAAGCATCCTAAACTTAGTTATTTGATTGTATTTAAGAGTTCTAAGGTTTGATTTGGCAAATAATTGAGGTAATTAAGCTAAAAATATTAAGAATGAGCTAGGGTTAATGGTTTTGAGACAGTAAATTGAGGCTATTATTTTGAAATTTTAAAGACTAAATTTGAAGATGGTAAAAACATGAAAGTTTTATACAAATGTGCAAATTAGACTTCTGTAAAAGTAATTTGGAAAATTTGAAGTGAGGAAAGAATTATTGGGTAAAAACTGTGACTGACTGGAAATTAGGTTTTCTAGAAAATTCTACTTATTGTAAGTAATGATAGAGATAGAATTAGAAGGTGTGTTCAACATGAAAAGTGTTTATTAATGTCTTATATATATACATGTAAAAGTTTTTTGTAATTGGAATTGTTGTTTATGAGATATTAGGTCATAAATATAGACTACCCGGATTGACTGTTTAACAGAACATAGGTTATAAATTTCTATTCATTTGAAGACATTAAGTTTTGAATTAGAGAAAGTGTTAAACATAAAAGATGATAATTTATATGTTATATAAATGTCTGTAAAATGGTTTTGTAATTGGATGAGTAAGGAATTTATTATAGGCATAGAAACATGGCATGTTTGGATAGATATTTCAGGGCAATAATTTAAATTTGAAAATTCACTAATAATTGTACAGTGATCCAAAAATTCTGAAATTTGGATATGTTATAATTTCATGTGTATATTTTCAATAAGAAAAGAAATTACAGAAATTGGTTAAGTATTGATTGAGTTATTAGTAATGGAACAGAATATGCCAGAATAGGATTTCAGGCAGAATGCAGGGTAGTAGGGTTGGTTATAGGCCTAAGTTTAAATTAACACTATAAATTATATAGTAATGATTTTAATGTGAATTTTGGATATGTTAGAACCTTATATGTTAAGTTTAATTAGGAATAATAATGGAAGCAATTGGATAAGTTTAGAGAGAGATATGAGTAATAAAACACAGGCTTCGAGTAAGGTTCTTTATAGGCAAAATCCTAGTAACTTGGAAATTTGAGGAATTTTCTTTAATATAAGTAATGTAATTTTATGTTAAATAGTATCTAAATGGAAATTAATTGAATATGTAGAGTTAATAATGAATGAAAGACAATGATGAGTACTATAAGTATGTGAGCAATGAACCAAGGAAATGGACTTGGAAACGGAAGGAATAAATAAAGTGTTATATAAAGTGCTCTATGAGGTGAGTAATGTATACATCATTATACATACCCATGTTTTAATTTATTGACCCAATGTGTATGTTTACTTCTTGATTAAATGCCACTTGTTATTGTTTATCATTCTTTGATCTTCCTAAAGATTGAAATTTATCCATATTTATTGATTGCTATTGATATTGAAATGCCTATTGTGTACTGATTGATAAGTAAACCCGTGAATTGAAAGCCATTGATTATATTGATTACTGTATTGATTGATACCAAACTGATTGCTATTGGACCGACTGATATCTGGATGACATTGTTGCTTATGGTATCCCTCGTTATTGACCCTGATATGGCTTGACAGAGCTACCGATCCGACAGGATAGTGGGAAAATACTGTCAGTGATGTGCACATTGTATTACTGATGCCCTAGCTAGGAGGGGTTATGGTCCTGGCCATAGGGTCTGATCAGCCTTATGCTTACTGATACTGATATGATACTGGAAACCTACATGGTCCATACTGATACGGATTACTGGAGATTGTATGATTTCTTTTCATACAATCCATCCCTTTATTTCTCTTTCCATATGATACCGAGTCTATGTTTATTCCTTGGCCATACTGTAACCCGATATTGATTCCAATTTTATAGCTTATTGCTTACCATTGAGATCTTTATTATTATATGCTTTTATCTCATGTTTAATGATGTATGCATGCTCACTGAGTATTTTATACTCACCAAATTGTGGTTTCTAATTTTTACAGGGATGAGATAAAGAAAGCTGATTCTAAGTCAATTCCTTTTTCCGACTTGGAATGTCAAGTACATCAAGGTAGAATATTATTCACTAAAGGTTATAAGTGTCCACTTATAGAGCTCCATGATACTTAGTGTAATTAGATTATTGGGAACTATAATGATGTATAAACATTGAAATATTTAATGTTACAGTGACATTAAAAATTGTAATGTGTAATGTATAATGATTGAAAATGTCAATAATAATAAAGTGATAAAGACAGTGACAGAGGTAAATGATAAAAATGAAATTTTCATATTTTGAAAAATGTTTAGAAGTGCTATGTATGACTGTTGAACTGTGAAGTTGAGGGTATAAAGTTGGCAAATTATTGTGAGTATAAAATAAATTTTAGTGCAGGTTGTGTAATTTTTGAAAGACTCAGTTTTGGGTCTAGAATAGCATTAAAATTACAAAGGAAACTCTGGCAAAAATTTTGTAAATTTTATAAGTAATAATAGGATTTAAGTATTGATTAATGAATTAATATTGATTGAATGATTGATGAATGGACTATTTAATGGATTCTATAGGTTTCCGATGACCTTAAGTCTACCCGTGCCCTAGGATCATCGTAGCCCAAAAGTGGGTCATGACTGGTGAAGAAGATAGTTAGGAGACTACCCTATTCTGAGTTGAGAGCAGTAGAGCTTGTTGGGATGTTATTGAAGGGGAAGGCTTGGACTTAGTTCTCGAGGAGGATGGAGCCTAAGTTATATGGTGAGCATCCACCTACATGAATTGATTTTCGACAGGGGCTTATAGATGAGTTCATCACTGAGGGGGTGAAGACCCGTAATTTGATTCAGTTTGAGCTTTAGAGCAGGGGGATAGATCAATTAAGGAGTATGCAGAGGAGTTCATCAGGCCGAGTAGGTATGCTACTCACATTGTACCTATTGAGGCTGATATGATTAACAAGTTTATGAGGGGTTTACATGCTACACTTCATAATGCATTGTTGGCTGCAGAATTTACTTCTTTGACGACAGTTATTGATAAGGCTACATAGATGGAAGAGAAGTATAAGATAGAGAGGACAAAGAGGGACCAGAAGAGGAAAGGAGATCCAGGATCTCAAGTTAGGAGGGGGAGAGCAGCTCCCAGCCTAAGCAGGCACACCCAACGCCATGATTTGATCAGCGATCTTCGGCTATTAGTCAGAGGAGGAGAGTTCAGAGTAGGGGACCACCAATGGTACGGTCTATACCTGCTTATTCACAGGGTTCCTATAGATCAACAGCACAGATGCCTGGTGTGCCTATTTGTGGGTTCTGTGGACGGAGGCACGGAGGGGAGTGCCGGTTACAGTCTAGTGCTTGTTTGAAATATGGGTAGCATATTCACTTCATTAGCAGATGTCCATTATGGGGTGAGCAGCAGCTATGTGCTACGGTTTCTCAGCCGATGGTACATATAAGTCAAAATGTGGGTAGAGAGGCTTCAAGCAGAGGTAGAGGCAAAGGCAAAGGAGGATAGGCTCCCAGTGGTAGTCAAGCCCTAGCGGGTAGGGGTCAGGGGAGAGTATTTGCAGTCAACACTCAGGAAGCACAAAGATCAGATAATGTGGACACAGGTACTATTCTGATTGATAATGAGATTGTAGATGCCTTATTTGATTTTGGTGTTACTCATTCCATTGTGTCACCACACTTTGCACCTAAATTGAATAAGGAAAGGAAATTGTTTGATGTGCCTTTAGTGATTGCTACACCGATGTGTGAGAGTATTGATATGGATTATTTCTATCCTGACTGTGTGAATGAGATTGATGATAACATATTGCGTGCTGATTTGATTGAACTGCCAGTGTTAGAGTTAGATGTTATTTTTGGTATGGAATGGCTTATGAGGCATTGGGTAGTTATTGACTATTATCAAAAGAAGGTCAGGTTTCAGCCTGAGGGATAGCCAGAGTTTGAGTTTCAGGGTGATATACGGGAGTTTAGAGTTAATCTGATTTATGCTATCCAGGCTAGGAGGATGATTGGGAAAGGTTGTTCAGCCTATTTGGCTCATGTTATAGATGTGCAGAAGTCTTTTATAGATTTTGATTAGATACCGGTAGTTCAGGAGTTTCCCAATATATTTCCAGAGAAGTTGCTAGGATTGCCCCCAGATAGGGAGATTGAGTTTGAGATTGAGGTGCATGCATTCATTGATCCTATATCTATTCCTCCTCACAGAATGGCACCAGCTGAATTGAAGGAATTGAAGGTGCAGTTATAGGAGCTATTAGATAGAGGGTTCATCAGATCGAGTAGTTCTCCATGGGGTGCCCCGATATTGTTTATAAAGAAGAAGGATGGCTCTTTGAGGATGTGTATAGACTATAGGCAGTTAAACAAGGTGACAGTGAAGAACAAGTATCAGTTGCCATGGATAGATGACTTATTTGATCAACTACAGGTTGCTAGCCATTTTTTGAAGATTGATTTGAGGTCTGGGTATCACCAGTTGAAGATTAAGAAGGGTGATGTACCTAAGACTGCTTTCAGGTCACTATATAGGCATTATGAGTTCTTGATGTTGCCATTCGGGTTGACCAATACACCGGCTGCATTTATGGATCTGATGAATAGGACGTTCAGGTCATTTTTGAATAAGTTTGTCATGGTATTCATTAATGACATACTTAACTATTCTAGGAGTGAGGAGGAGCATATGGAGCATCTAAGGATTGTATTGCAGACACTTCGAGAGCATCAGTTGTATGCTAAGCTATCTAAATGCTAGTTTTGGCTAACCGAAGTGTATTTCCTTGGGCATGTGATATGCAAGGATGATATTAAGGTGAATCCTCAGAAGATTGAAGCAGTTGCAAATTGGCCTCAGCCTATTAGTGTTTCTGAGGTTCATAGTTTTCTAGGTATGGCAAGGTATTACAGGAGGTTTCTGAAGGATTTCTCCAGGATTGTAGCTCCATTGACTAGATTGATACAGAAATAGGAGCGTTATCTGTGGACTGATGAGTATGAGCGCAGTTTCCAGACTTTGAAATCTTGCCTCACTAGTGCTCCAGTGTTAGCATTGCCATCAGAGGGGGAGAAATTTACTGTGTATTGTGATGCTTCTCGGATCGGATTGGGATGTGTACTAATGCAGAATAGAAGAGTGATTGCTTATGCTTCTCATCAGTTAAAGAAGCATGAAGTAAATTATCTGACACATGATCTAGAGATGGCAGCTGTGGTATTTGCATTGAAGATTTGGAGGCATTACTTACATGGATCGAAATGTGAGATATATACTGAACATAAAAGTTTACAGTATATATTTTAACAGAAGGATCTAAATCTTCAGCAACGCAGGTGGGTGGAGCTACTTAAGGATTATGACTGTGAGATCCTTAATCACCCAGGTAAAACCAATGTAGTGGCTGATGCACTGAGCAGGAAGTCCATGGGTAGTTTGGCTCATATCATAATTGGCAGGAGACCCTAAATCTGAAAGATGAGGGATCTGGTAGATATGGGAGTGGAGTTGGATTTGGGATCCCAGGATCATAACCAAGCTCTGATAGCCTAATTTTGGGTGAAGTCACTATTGCTTGATGATATTAAAGTGGCTCATAATAGGGATCCTTATCTACTGAAGCTTAAGAGAGATGTACAAAATGGCAAAATGACAGAGTTTATAGTGAAGGATGGAGTACTGAAGTGTGGGAAGTGTACATATGTACCTGATATGGATGGGCTGCGGGATCGAATTATGAGAGAGGCTCATTACTCAGCTTATAGTGTACATCCAGGGATTACCAAGATGTACCATTATCTGAAGGATGTATATTGGTAGCCTAGTACAAAGGGAGATGTAGCACGATTTGTCTCCAAATGCTTAGCCTGTCAGTAGGTTAAGTTTGAGCATCAGAAGCCATTAGGGTTTTTTCAAGAGATTATGATGCCAGAATGGAAATGGGAGCAAGTTACTATATATTTTGTAGTGGGTCGACCTAGGACTATGAGGGTTATGACTCTATATGGGTGATTGTAGACCGATTGACAAAAACTACTCATTTTCTGAAGGTTAAGACCAGTTATACAACAGCTCAGTATGCACAGTTGTACATGGATAAGATTGTGCGACTTCATAGAGTTCCTTTGATGTTTATTTCAAATAGAGGTACACAGTTCACCTCCTGGTTTTGGCAGAAATTTCAGGAGGCCATGGGTACTCAGTTACGATTCAGTACTGCTTTCCATCAGCAGACTGATGGGCAGCTGAAGAGGACAATCCAGACTTTGGAGGATATATTTCAGTTGTGTGTCTTGGATTTTAAAGGTAACTGGGATTACTATCTGCCATTGATTGAGTTTTCTTATAATAATAGTTACCACTCTTCCATTGGTATGGCTCCATTTGAAGCACTATATGGTAGAAAATATAGATCTCCAGTGTGTTGGGTGGAGCCAGGGGAGAAGCAGCTAGAGGGGTTAGAGTTGATCGGAGAGACCATGGAAAAGGTGCCTATGATTAGAGATTCGATGAAGACTGCTTTCAATAGGCAAAAGAGCTATGCCGATCCGAAGAGGAAAGATATATATTTTACAGTTGGTGATCATGTCTTCCTTAAGATCTCACCGATGAGGGGTATTATGAGATTTGGGAAGAGGGAAAAATTGTCACCAAGGTTTATAGGCCCATTTGAGATTTTTGAGAAGATAGGTAATGTGGCCTATAGATTGGCTCTTCCACCTAATATGAGCCATGTACATCCGGTTTTTAACATCTTGATGCTGTGAAAATATATGTCTGATCCATCACTTATATTGGAGGTATAAGATATGGGACTCAATGAGGACTTATCGTATGAGGAGATTCCTGTGGAGATAGTTGATCGACAAGTTAGGCAGTTGCGGAATAAGGAGATCCCTATGGTTAAGGTGCTTTGGAGAAATCAGTCGATGGTGGAATGCACATGGGAGAGCGAGCAGGAGATGAGAAGTAGATATCCATTCCTGTTCCAGCAGTGAGGTATGTATTTTATTTAAATTCGAGAACGAATTTATTTGAAGGGGGGTAGAATGTAATACCCTAGAAAATCTGTAACATCTCAACCAAAACCTTATAAGAACCCTTAATAAGGGACTTAGGGGGAAATTTTTATTTTCTTTATAACATGATGTTATTGTGTATTTATGCATGAAAATGATATATATGCATGTTATATGACTTGATTTTAGGCATAGAAATGATTTAAAGGCTGTTAGGATGAAATCGAGAAATTTTTGAATTTTTGTAAACTGGGGGCAAAATGGTCATTTTACAACCCCTTCGGATTTTAATGGATTTAACACCATATTTGAAGAAAGAAAAGAATAAAAGTGAATGTAAATGGCATTATTTAGTTTATTTGAATAATACACGAAAAAATAAACCCGGTTGAAAACAGTTCCCGGTAAGCTGCTCA
>CANXYC011177933.1:0-11685 GCA_948193065.1 Aleurites moluccanus
AACCCATTTACTTTTACATGAGAGTATGGGGTTGTCCAGCTTATGTGAAGCGGACATTATCAGATAAGCTAGATGTTAAATCTGATAAGTGTTTATTTGTGGGATATCCAAAAGAAACAGTTGGATATTATTTCTACCATCATTGGGAATAGAAAGTGTTCGTTTCGAAGCAAGCTGCCTTTTTAGAGAAAGAGTTTCTTCTAAGAGAGGACAGTAGGAGTAGATTTGAACTTTTAGAAGTTCAAGAATCACAAATAAACATAGATCAACTGATTGAGCTCGAAACTATTATTCATACAGATGAAGAAACAGTTATACCTTCTGAGACACAAGTTCTTCACAGGTCGACGAGAATGCATAATGTTCCAAAGAGATATGGGTATCTCTTAGTCGAACATAACGAAGTTCTAATCATTGAGAATGATGATGAACCCTCTACCCTTTGAAAAGGTTAGAGTCAGATAAATGGCTTAAGGCCATGAAATCTGAGATGGAATCCATGTATGATAACAAAGTATGGACTTTGGTCGATGCACCTGAAGGGATAAAATCCATTGGGTGCAAGTGGGTCTTTAAAAAGTAGACCGACATGGAGGGTAATATGATTACCCACAAAGCTAGGCTAGTAGCTAAAGGATATCGTCAAAGACAAGGTATTGACTATGACGAGACCTTTTCTCCTGTAGCTATGCTTAAATCCATCAGAATACTCCTAGTCATTTATGCTCATTACGATTATGAGATATGGCAAATGGATGTGAAAACAACTTTCCTAAAATCTGACTGAGGATGTGTACATGACACAACCTGAGGGTTTCATATCTAATGATGGTAGTAAGGTCTACAAGCTACAAAGATCCATTTATGGAACAAAGCAAGCTTCTAGGAGTTGGAACATCTAATTTAATGAAACAATCAAAGAGTTTGGTTTTTCACAAAATGAGGATGAACCATGTGTCTTTAAGAAGATCAGTAGGAGTGCAGTAGTCTTCCTAGTATTATATGTAGATGACATATTAATAATAGGAAATGACATTCCAGTTCTGTAAGGTGTTAAAATTTAGTTATCAAAGAGCTTCTCTATGAAAAACCTTGGTGAAGCAATCTACATTCTGGCAATTAGAATCTATAGAGATAGATATAAAAGGTTGCTATGTCTTTTACAGAGTACATACATTGACAAAGTGCTAAAGAGATTTAGCATGGAGTCATCTAAAAGGGGTTTCATACCAATGGCCCACGACATATCTCTCACTAAGGAAATGTGTCCAAAGACACAAAATGAAAGAGAGAAGATGAGTCAGGTACCTTATGCCTTTGCTATAGGATCTTTTATGTATGCTATGTTATGTACTAGGCCTGATGTCTCATATGCTTTAAGTGTCACGAGCAGATATCAGTCCAATCCAGGTGATGGTCACTGGATGGCAGTCAAGGACATTTTTAAGTACTTGAGAAGGACTAAAGATGTGTTCTTGGTCTATGGAGAAGGCGAGCTGAGGGTAAATGGGTATATAGATGCTAGCTTCCAAACCGATAAGGATGATTGTAAATCACAGTTAGGATTTGTTTTCATCTTTAACGGTGGTGAAGTAAGTTGGAGGAGTGCAAAGCAAGAAATGACTGTTGATTCTACTACCGAAGCTGAATACATTACAGCCTTAGAGGCAGCAAAGGAAGCAGTATGGATCAAAAAATTCATCATAAAACTTGATGTGGTTCCTAGCATTGTTGATCCAATTACATTGTATTATGATAACAATGGAGCCATTGCGCAAGAAAAGGAACCAAGGCCTCATCAGCGATCCAAACATATGATTCGGCGTTACTATTTGATTAAAGAGATCATTGGTAGACATGATGTAACAATAGATAGAGTCTCCACTGATCAGAACATTGCTGATCTACTTACAAAGCCTCTAGCCCAGAATAAGTATGACAAACATGTACTAGCCTATGGTATTAGATACAAAGGTGATTGGCTTTAAAGCAAGTGGGAGATTATTAGTGTAGGTGCTCTAAAGACAATCATTGTAATGATTTTTTTAGAAATATATAATTAAAAAGGCATTATTTATTAATCAGTGTTTATTATTGTTTAGAATAATATTGTATAACTATTTAATAAAGTCCATGGTATAAACATAGTATGAAGGCATTCATGATATGATTATGATAGTGAGATGCTTATCTTATGTAATTATGTTTTAACCTAAATTTTTCTAGTCATAGAATCAATGGGATTGGACATTATTGATTCAGAAAGACTAGCACATGCGTATACTATTTGATTTGATCAAATCATTTGATCTCATAAAGATGCTGACATTGAGATGTCTAAGTATAACATGTGGATGCTTACTAGAAGTAGTAAGTGCATTGGAGTGATCACAAGAGATAGTTATATGGAAATCTAAACAATGTTAATGACATATCTCTTCATGGAAATGTGCAAATTTCCTTAGACTTGAGATACTTAAGAGTGATCTAGAGTGAAGATGTCGTACTTTGATTCCTTGCCTCACTCTCCCAATGGGTCTGCTCATAGGGTGGACATTAGATATAGTTTGAGGCACTCGTAGATATTTAAGTAGTCAACAAAGGATATCATAACTCCTATTAGAAGGAGGTTTTACCTAAGGCCTCTTGTATTAGATCATTACTGGAAATCTTTGGCCAAAGTGGATAGTACTTAGAGATAGTCTCTAAGGAAATCATTTTAGTAATGATACTCAGATTACAAGGAATTACTGTTCGAGCTAAGTGTGGTGTAGCTAGCTTAGTGGAGTTAACATAATGTCCATACATTAAACCGAACATGGTAAAAGGGCTTGAAGGGACTAGTAGCATAATATTGTATATGTGTAAGGGTTTCTGCTTACCAGTAGCAATTTCTAATTACTTGGGGGTCATGATGTGTGGCAAGATACTGCTCATGATCTACTTGAGTTAGAGAGGTTCGATTGGAGAAATGATTATGAATTAAAGGAGTTTAATTTTATATAATCCTTGTTGGACAAGGATTACCTTTTATGGAAGTTTCTTATTTTAGAAATAGGAATTCCACTTAAGAATTTCCTAAATTAATTTAAGGAAATTATTAAGGACTTAAGTTGCCATTTAATTGGGAAACCTATTAGGTCACACATATAGAAGTGATTCAAACAATAAGTGAAAGAGTTAATTAAATTATGATTAAATGAAATTTAATTCATATATTTAATTATGAATTTTTTGCAATAATTTAATATGATTAAATTAATTATTTAATTTAATTATTTACATGTGATGTATTTAATTAAATTAAGACTGTTGGATTGTATTAATATTAGGATCAATAAGTCCAAGGTCAAAGGAGTGTTTTTGACCTTTCATTAATGGCATTATTGTCATTAGGCTTAATGTTTTAATCTAAGCCATTAGATTAAAAAATAATTGATCCAAGGGTCAAGGAAATATGATGTGATTATAATTCATCAACCCTGGGAATAAAACACAATAGGTTGGCTGAATTTCACAACCTATTCTTGCACCAAAAGTATTCGGCCTCTCTCTCTTGCTTCTTCTCCATTCAGCCAAAACCTCTTGTCTTGCATATAAGAGTTTTTGGCTCCTATTTCCAAAAAGCTTATTGTTTAATCTTCGTGTGTATTACTGTTGGTGCTTTCTTGCTCTTATAGGAAAGATAGTGGTTTGCTACAACCCTTTTCTTGGTGATCAAAGGAGAAAGAGTTTCTCAAATCAAAGGTAAAGATCTTGATTTTCTTTAATGAATCTTCAATTTTGATCTACATAGCCTTCTTAGTTTGGGATTTTTTTTTGTTTTCCGCTGCGCCTAACGGCCAGGGAAAGGTTGTTCAGCATACCTAGCTTATGTGATTGATGTGCAGAAAATTTTTGTAGATATTGATCAGATACCAGTAGTTCAGAAATTATTTGATTTCTTCCCTAAAGAATTGCTAGAATTGCCCCCCAGATAGGGAGATAGAGTTTAAGATTGAGGTGTATTCAGACACCAGTACGATATCCATTCATTCATACAGAATGGTACCAATAGAATTGATAGAGTTAAAGGTGCAATTGCAGGAGTTATTGGATAGATGATTTATTAGACTGAATAGTTCTCCGTGGGGTGCACCAGTGTTGTTTGTGAAAAAGAAGGATGGCTCTATGAGGATGTGCATTGATTATAGGTAGCTGAATAAGGTGACTGTGAAGAATAGATATCCGTTGCCACAGATTGATGATCTGTTTGTGTAATACCCTAGAAAGTTATAACTCACATACATATTTTAATTTTCAGTATGTGGTTCATTAGTCTTGAAATGATGGAAAATAATTTTAGAGACACAGTTAGAAAGCGAACTAGTTACTTTTCCAGAAATCGGAGGTGTCGGGAACACTGCTGAGAACTTAGCAGTCCGGTCAACAGAAGAATTTCTGAAGTTGACCTGGGGGTAAAAGATTACCATAATGCATGTGTAATTTTGGTAAAAAGAAAGAAGTGGAAATTATTTAGGAACACTGAAAAAGTAACTAATGGCAAAATTATAAATAAATGGAAGTTTAAGGTGAATAGTGGAAATTGATCGGTTGAAGTTACAGAATGACTCCAGAACCATTTTTATAAATAAGTATAAATTAAAATAAGTTTATTTACTCCCCACTTTGAAATTTAATTCCAGACAAAATTGACAAAATAAATTACAAAAGATTTTAGACAAAAAATGTGATATATGAAAGTTCGGGGAGTTAGTTGTAATTTGCCATATGGATTTTTTTCTATTTATTTCTTACTTAGCCAAATTTGTTTATCTTTCTTCTTCTTCTTCTAAGTGGTTGAACCACCTTTCCATTCTTCTTCCTCCATTTTCTTCTTCATTTCTTCCAAATTTTTTAAAGCAAATTGATAGAAAACTTAAGTATTAACCTAGTTCTCTTCATTTCCATTATCAATTTGTAGAAAGAAGTAAAGGAATTCAAGGAAATTGAAAGAAAGTAATTCGGGTGGATCATTCAAGTTAAGGTAAGAAGTTGTTTTGTTTGATTTAAAGGTTTATTTGAATGTTAATTAGGTTGAATTTGATGAGTTTGTAGTTAGATTGCATCAATTGATGCTAATTGATAGGAATGCCTCATTTATTTAGCTATATTGAAGTTGTAAGAAAGGGTTTGCTGAATTGGTGTTAGATTATATTAATTGATGTTAGAATATATTAATTGGATGTGAATAGGTGATTAATTGATAGTTTGTTTGATGTAGAATTGAAGTTTTGACATAAGTATTCTATTTGGTTCAATTGGAAGAATTCGGTGGAATTGGCTTGTTCAAGGCTATTTAAAGCATTAGGTGAGTCAATTTTGCATCATTTAACATGCCTAGTGTCATAAAATTGAATTTGGAAACCTATGGTAAAAACTTCATTTTGGCCGAATTGAATGTACTATTCACATTGTCCATTTTTCTTTGATTTTTGCCTTGAATTCCTATGCCATTTTGAGCCATTTTGATGTTGTTTAATTGTGTTTCTTTGATACCTATACTATTGTTGACAATGTAGCTTGATATTGATTGAATTGGTCAAGTTAATATTGCACCCTAACCTAACCTATTGGCTTGCCATTGTATGCCCACCATGTGTTTGATGAAATGCCTAGTTCATTTGCCTTTGGCCTATTGCTTTGTATTCCATAGACCTACCATTTGAATGCCATTGTCGCCAGCGACATTGCCATTTTTGCTCCATGTCTTTCTTAATTGCCAAACCATTTGTCATTGATTGTATATTACCTATAGCATTGCCATTAATCTTATTGATAATTGAATTGAATGATATTGGACCTATTGATATAGAGGATGTCACTATTGCATAATGATATCCATTGATATGTTGTTCCTTGATATTGATCCTTATGTGGCTTGACAGAGCTATCGAACCGACAGGGTAGTGGGAAAATATTGTCGACAATGTGCACATTGTATTACTGATGCCCTAGCTAGGAGGGGTTATGGTGCTGGCCATAAGACCTTGTCAGACTTATGCTCACTGACACTAATATGCTACTGGAGACCTATATGTTTGCATATGGTCCATACTGATTACTGGAGATTGTATGATTTCATACAGTCCATCCCTTTATCTGTCTTTCCATATGATACCGAGCCTATATTGTATTCCTTGGCTATTCTGTAACCGATATCGAATTTGTACACTGTATCTATATTATTGATACATTTACTTCATTATTGCCTACTATTTTACTATTGATTCATATAGATTCACTGAGTATCATCTATACTCACTTTTTTATTGTTTAACCATTTCAGGAGAGGAGTAAGTTGCAGAATCCCGTCGTCTATCATTCGCGAATTTCTGCTGCAGTCATCTGATGTATATATTCTATTTTGTATTACATTTTTGATGTTCATAATCTAGCTACTCTATGGGGTATGTATGGGTTAGCTAGGAAATGAACATGTATATATGTTATGATGATATTAAGAGATATATGATGATTATATTATATGATATGTGGATTGATACAGCCATTTGCAGAAAATTACTTGATACAGCCATTTGCAGTAAATTACAAAACAAATAACAGAATAACAGAATGGATGGTAAATAACTAAAATGAATAATATATTATGGTTTATAGATTATGCATGTGATACTGGGTTCTACGGGTGTCGGTCGCCATTGGCATCTCCGTGCCCTAGGACCATTGTGATCCGGAAACAGGTCGTGATAGAGGTTGTATCAGAGTTCTAGGTTACAGACAGTGGAACTTAGGTTACAGATGAATAGTACCCAAATTACAAAGGAATAGTGACTAAGTACATAATGGGGTAGAATTAAGTATACCATGGAGCATAGGATTTACTTTGTCGTCCTTTGCTGTTATCGTCTGTTATATGTTATTATTCAGCGATTCTGTCATATTCTGAGACTAATTTCAATTTTACTGACAGATTACAGAGATGTCTGATGAGAGCGATAGAGATACTAGAGAGACAGAGGTAGCCTCCAATGAGTCACTGGTGAGGGAGATTACTGTATTAGAGGGTCTGTCTCGATCCCGATGGACTTTAGAGGATTCTGAGAGGGACCATGAACCCTGGAGAGTGAAGATGATGCGGGGTTTATTGGAGTTACGGAGAAAGATGGCTGAGATGAGATGGGAGCGACAATAGGTACCGCCACCACCTGCTCTAGCAGTAGTGCCTCCACCTGCAGTACCTGAGGTAGTTATAGTAGCACCAGCTCCTGTGCAGCCAGTTGGGGCTTAGAGGGAGCCAGTTGTACAGGGAGGCCGAGGAGTGATAGAGGAGGGTGGAGTATTTATGTTTAGCTTTCTGAAGCTAAACTTACCTAAGTTCAGGGGAGACAGAGGTACGGATACTGTAGATTTCTTGGAGGAGGTGGAGAAGCTAGTGAGGAGACTACCATGTTTTGAGTTGAGAGCAGTTGAGCTGGTTGGGCTGTTACTTAAGGGTAAGGCATGGAACTGGTTCTCGAGGAGGAAGGAGCCCAGGCTTTATGGCGAGTACCCACCTACATGGGCATAGTTTAGACAGGGTCTTATTGATGACTTTATCACTAAGGGGGTGAAGACCCGTAACCTAATCAGATTTGAGTAGTTAGAGTAGGGGGACAGATCTGTGGAGGAGTATACGGAGGAGTTTATTCGGTTGAGTAGATATGCTACTCATATTGTACCTACAGAGGCTGATTTGATTAGTAGGTTTCAGAGGGGTCTTCATGTTGCATTACATAATGCATTATTGGCTACAAAGTTTACTTCTCTAACGACAGTGATTGACAAGGCTACACAGATGGAGGAGAAATACAAGGTTGAGAGGGCTAAGAGGGACCAGAAGAGAAAAAGGGGGTCCGCGATCTCAGATTAGGAGGGGGAGAGCAACTCCCATCCTAGGCAGACAGAGCCAGTGCCATGGTTTGAGCAGAGATCTATAGCTAGTAGTCAGAGGAGGAGGATTCAGAGCAGAGGACCGCCAGTGGTTCAGTTAGCACCTGCCTACCCTCAGGGTTCTTCGAGACCAGTTACACAGGCACCCAACATTCCTAGTTGTGGGTTTTATGGTCAGAGACATGGATGGGAATATTGGAGACAGACTGGTTCTTGTTTGAGGTGTGGCCAGTAGGGCCATTATGCTAATAGTTGTCTATTGAGGGCTGACCAACAGCCATCTGTCACGGTTTCTCAGCAAGTGGTACAGGTGAGTCAGAATCTGGGTAGAAAGGCTACAACCAGAGGCAGAGGCAGGGGAGGACAAGCTCCCAGTGGTAGTCAGACTTCAGCTGGTAGGGGTCAGGGCAGAGTATTTGCAATTAACACCTAGGAGGCCCAGAGATTAGACAACGTAGTTTTAGGTACCATCTTGATTCAGAATGAGATTGCAGATGCCTTATTGTCACAGCCTAGTTTTAGACTATGACGGTCCTAAGGTACGGGAAATGCCAAGGCAACCAGTACCTCGAAGAATGCATTCTTTTACTTTTACTTCACTTTTACATACTAATAATGTCATTAACAAATATTCCATAACCATATGATACATTTTAGGTAGTAATTTTTTTTAAAACATCATATCATAAGATCTCTTCCAGAAAAATTGACAAAGTTTCCTCTATAACTCTGACTTAATCTTTCTGCAAGAATCAAAGATTTACACTCCCAGTAAATATACATCGCCTTATAGCCTCCATTAATCAATACAACTCAATAAGCACTTCAGTAATTACATTCACATCTCATATCATATATATACATCATTAATATTCTCATATCAGATTTGGTTAACACTTTGATTACATTAAAAACATTAAACTCCTAATCAAACCAATCCTAATCAAACCAAGTCCTATATATATATATTATATTATATCAAAGAGCCTCTATACACTGAAGCAACCACAATACATACATCTTCAATCCAAGGCTGAAGATAAGGTAGCCAATGGATATCTGTCTCACTGTGGTCTTGAAAACATTTAACAACTTTGAGGTGAGTATAAAATTATACTCAGTGAATCCAAATATATGAAAATGCAATACTATTCATGAAAAGCCACATCTATCCATTAATGATCTATAAATAATAAGTAACTGATAATGGAATAGTGGAATATATATAATGAACCATAATGCATATAATATAACATGTATGGGTTATTTGTAAACATATCATAATATAATACTGCATTTTTACTTCATTTCTCTACTTTCACACTTCCATATTTCCATCCTACACACCATTACATAAGAGAGATCAACCCTTATGGCATAGAGAATTTCACCCTCTCTAGCAAAGGTCCGAAAATATATATCTGTGTGTACACAGCCGAAGGATTTACCCACTACACCATCGAAATAGTCCTATTATAATATTATATGCAAATATCCCATATAGTATGAATGTATTAATATTAAGTCTCAAATATGACTATAATGATGCTAAATAATATTATAAAGATCAAAGAAACAATATTGCACAATATGAAAATTTTGGTCTTTGGGCCCAGTTGCGCCAGTGCAACTGACACCCCTAATTACGGATCCGTTTCTCGTTTTTCAGGCACTTTCTAGTTTTCCTTGTAATCGATATTTCCATGGCAATTTCTTTGTACAAATGATAAATAAATATATATAATAAGCAATTAGGCTTGGTTAGACATCAAAAAGCCTTTCAAGATAAATTTCATACAAAGTCAAAGTTTAGGTCAACTTTAGACTTTTCGGCAACTCTGTTTTAGATCATTTTAGCAAAACTACTCAAAAGTAAATCATTAATGGTTTTCAAGTAAGGATATTATTTTATATGCATAAATGGATGACTTATGAATGAATAATGCATGATACATATATATAGACTCACCTTTAATACAATCTGTCTAATTTATCCCCTCATATGTCTCGTGAGCCCTAATCAGCCCGCCGCTCGACACTCCGAACTGGAGTACTCGACGGTTCACTTATTTTCATATATAACACTTCGGTAAGATGTAAAAACATCACAAAACACATTATTCACATTAACAGACATCAAGCATATTCAATATGCACTATATACCATACTTTACAGAATTTACCCTTTTTCCAATCCTTTATGCATTATACACATTCTATCACCACATTTGACTTACATTTCATATATTCATCACTTTTAAGCCAAATTAATAACTCATAAATATTTAGTTCAATATTTTATATCAAACATACACCAAGTTCCAAGTACTTATATCAAACATATTTTCCATATCTAAATTTATACATTTACATTATATTCATCACAAAACCATATTCAAATACTTCCTTCCTAATCACTTCAACCTAACACATCGAACCTACTAAGTCAAATGGTTCGGCCTAAATGGAATTCATTCCAATCATTCATTTTTCAACACCATTCATTCATACAACTTAAATATACATCAAATACACAACATTCAATCATTTAAACCTATTAAACACCAAAGTACAAATCATTCTTTAAGCTACTCAACTTTTGGCCAAGATGGAAAATCAATCAAATGGATTTGTTTCCATCAAATGGTTATTGATCCATTACATATACATCAAATATAACACATTTGAACAAAATTTCCATCAAAATAACATCTTTAAATCATATTTCTTCCTATTAAGGTTTTCTTCCAACTTTTAATTTTTCTTTTAACCAAAACACATTTTTGTTACTAATTAACATCAAAGAACATCTTAAGAACACAATTAAACCAAAAGAATGGTAAAATCACTTACTTTTCCAATAGTTCTTCCAAAACTTCAAAGCTTTAATTTTCACTTTTTCTTGTTTTTCCTTTGAATCTAAGGCTATATTTGTGTTTAGAATGATAGAATAAACAAGTTTAATTCAAGAAATGAAAGAAAACAACAAGCTTTGGTGTTCATCAATGGTGGCCGAAACTTTCAAAGAAGAAAGAGAAAGTTTGAATGGTGAAATGGCTAAGGAAGAATGAAGAGGTTGGAAAAATCCAACTAAATATCAATGGTGTGATCCTATACCTTGAGCTTATGATACAAATTGTGAAACCTAGTTTACTAACCATTCAATTCTTCATCTTTTCATCAAATGGTTTGATTTAGGTAAGCCTAAAATAATACCATAGGTTTGCATACACTAAATAAGTCCATAATCCATAGGAAAAGACTAAACTACCCCTTGTTCAAATTTGATCCTTATCTGAGTAGTTTTGCCCGGAATTATTTTCTACCGGGTTTAATCCTCCAACAATAATTCAAATGACTATAATAACTTTATTTTCATGTCCTAATATTCTTTTTTATCATCAAATATGATGTTAATTTCCATAAAAACTCAAGGGGTGTGAAATGACCATTTTGCCCCTAGTTCACCAAAAACACAAATTTTCCCGATTTCTTCTTAACAGCTTTTAAACCTCTTTTACTTATACAATACATCATAAAATATGCATAAATGTCAATTTCAAGCATAAACATATAATAACACACAACATTCAACCCATGGCAAAAATCCCCCTAGGTTTCCCCTTTATGGTTCAGGTTCTATGTTTGATTGTGGTGTTACATTCTACCCTTCTACAAATAAATTCATCCTCGAATTTACTTTAAGGCTATAGGTAGAATAAAACCTGACTCATGAAATAGGTGAGGGTACTT
>CANXYC011178004.1:0-35658 GCA_948193065.1 Aleurites moluccanus
ACGAGCACATCATGATGATTTTAATTTCAGTGAGGTGTTTGTGCACCAAATGATACACTCCATAGAGTTTGTCCTAGGTGCAGTCTCAAATACAGCATCATACCTTCGGCTATGGGCTTTGAGGTGCAGCCATGATTTTTCTCTACTTGTTCGGTTAAAATTTCTTGTATTTCATAATTGTTTAGTTTAAACTTGTTGCTGCCATTACAGCTTGGCGCACTCCGAGTTGTCAACGGTTTTCTATGAGAAAGTCCTCCTCCTTGCTTGGGGGTAAGTTATCTCCAAAATATATTGCATGATATTTTCTGCCTCATCATGCTACTCTTTCTTCTTCTTTCTATCTTCTTCTGCTTACATCTTACTGTATTTGTTCTTTTGTCAAACTCGGATAAAGTAAAATGCTGTATTCTAAATTCTGTGTTGCATATGATATATATCAAGCTGTCCATTAATTAGCTTCCATTCCAGTCAACCAATTCAGTCAGATTTTCAATATTATAGCGCGTTATAGGGTTGCATATTCTTTTATGATGATACCAGGGGTTATTTGCTATTACAGGTATGACAATATCGTAATCCGGTTAGTGGGGCTTTCAGTTTTTGCCTTTGCCACTGCCTTCATACTACTGATGATGGAATCGCTCAGTGCGTTCCTTCATGCCTTGCGTCTTCATTGGGTGGAATTCCAAAATAAGTTCTACAATGGTGATGGCTACAAGTTCAGACCTTTCTCATTTGCTTTGATCTCTGAGGATGATGATTAATCAACTTAACTTGCCTTTCTGTTTTCGGATGAGAAGAAAGTACGAAGAGAGCAGGGATTTTTTTTGTTCAACCATAGAAACTATTTAGAACAAAACTGATAGAACCTTGTTTCAGCTGGCAGGGTATTAGCGCCTTTTTGCTCTGAGATCAAGCTGCACGGGTTTAACTTAGAAATGTGAAATGCTGACTCATATTCATCGGGTTTGGTGGTATATAAAAGGGTTTGCTTACAGCCATGGCAAGCCAATAGATGTTATATTTCATATTTTTTCTTCTTTTTGGGAGAGAGATAAAGGGGGGCTTTTCTTTTTTTCTTTTTTCTTTTTCTTCTGTGGAAATCATTTGTAAAGAGGGAGCTGCCGAGCTGGAGAACCATAATAGAATACACCATATAGTTTTTTCCTGGATAATAGTACTTTTGGAAGGAGATTTATAGAAATGTACACACACACACATAAAAGTTAGTGTCGATTTTGCAGGGAACGAGGCCCCCTGATTAATTTATACATCATCGTTGTTGAAATGATGAATCAGTCGTATCATACTTTTGTTCCATCCTTGTAAACCATTATTTTATGGAATTTCAAAGAGAAGTACTTTGACTCTACTATTAGTTTTTCATTATTATTATTATTATTATTATCATCATGCAACAGAAGTTGGGTAAAGTTTAGGTTTTTAAACTGATAGATCAGTGAAAATTAACTCCCAAAGTTTTGGAGAGAGGATATAATTATAGTCTCAGTAAACATGCAAATTTGTATGAGAATGTTCCTTTAGAAATTGGTAGTATTAATTTTGACATTTTTTTTTTTTTTTGTAAACTGAAATGAGTTAGCTGCCCATCCATGTGATATTGTGGTGTGAGTATTACAACAATAACAGTACTGGATAACAAATTATTTTATGTCAATTTTTTTTTTTGTCATTAAATAAAATCTCCATTTATATTTAGTGAATCTCTATTTATATTGACATTAATATACATTGAATAAGAATAATAATGTCCAAAGACATTTATGATGTAAAATTAATTTTATAATATACCAACATTTAATCAAATTTCCACACAATTTTGAGAATGTGAGACCTCATGGTCCCATATAATGGTACTTTGCCGCCCGGATGTCCGCTGGGGCACATTTTTGTGTCAACTTCAACAGGGAAAACATGAACAAAATTATAGTAGTATAGTTAAAAAATAACATTAAAAATAAAAGGAAAACAGTCTAAAGATTTGGTTAATAAAGAACTCAAGTTTCATTTGGAGAGGGGACATTTCGACCGACCTTTCCTCTTGTGATGTGATTCATCTTTCATTTTCCAGTGGCCGGCTTGATCGAGTTAGGCCAAAACCACATGTATATGGGTTTGTTTGATGGCAAATCAATTCGGGTATTTAATTTCTACTGAAGCCACTAATGGGAACTTCTCTTGAGAAACTTCTTGTTAATTGATGGATGCTCCTGCCATTATCCTCCTCCTCCAATATGCACTCAGCAAACAGTTTTTCAATTTCTTTTCTACCTTGTTTGTTTCGAGGAGGGTAGAGAAAAAGAGAATAAACAACAGGAAAAGGAAAGGAAAGAAAATCAATTATCGGATCACTGTTTACTAGTTAAGGGTTGATTCCAAATTAAATTATAACAGGTTTATACCCTTCCTTTTAGTGATTTTGCAATATTAGTATAAAATCATTGGGTATATCGTGGATAAGAGATTCGAATTCCAAACTTTTCACATTTGATAATTTTAAATGAATAATAAAACTTATCAAATTATGCTTAATTAATAAAAAAAACACTAAAATGTTTAAACTATACATGCACTATAAGCAATTTATATAATTTTTGAACTGTTTAAATTTTTTTTATTGAGTTAAAAATCCCTCTGTTTCCCTCTTTTTCCAGAGTCTACAATTTCTCTCTTTCAAAAGAAAAAGGAAAGGGAAGAAAAATTGAAAAAGCTTTCCTTACTAGCAGATGGAAGTTCCTAATAAGCGAATTAGAAATGGCCTTTCACAGAGTTGCAAGAGAGAATTGGGTTTGTCTCAGCCCAGAAACTTCACTGGCCAATTCTCTGCTTCTGAGGTTTATAATTTCTTTGCTTAATTCCCATTTCCTCTGTATTTAAATGATAATTCCTATAAAATTACTTGTTGACTAATCAAATCTTGTGCTTATTTTTTATATGAATAATAATTGGATTGAAATCATGTTTATAAGTGCTAATTTAGTAAGTAATCAACTCAAATTTTTTTGTGTTTGTGGGTTTGAATTTTGATATTTGCTCATTTAATTTCATTTTAAAGCTGAATATCTTGCTTCCTCTGGGATGCAGGTAATTGTGAAGCAAATCAATCTTTACGGGAAGCTAGTTGGTCATGAGGGTTGTGTAAACGCAGTAGAATTTGACTCGACTGGTGACCTACTTGTGTCAAGTTCTGATGACACATAGGTTATATTTTGGGATTGGGCAAATAGAAGAACAATTTCCACAGGTTATATTTTGGGATTGGGCAACTAAAAGAAGAGCAATTTCTTATCCTTCTGGTCACTCTGACAATATATTTCAGATCCAAATCATGCCATTCAGTGATCATAGGAGAATAGTTACTTCTTCATCTGATGGCCAGGTGAATATCTTCTTCTATTACTTGGTGTAGCAAATAGGCTAATTGTCAGTATCCTTTTCATACCAGTAAAAGTGTCTCTGTGCAGTGAGGTTGCGAGTTTAAACCCAGCTGAAGCTCTAATTAGCAAAAAAAAAGAAAAAAGAAAAAGGAAAGTCATTGCCCTTTTCATTATTGTATGAAGTTTAAAAATATGTTCCTAGCATACAAGGCTTCCCACCTTTTTGTATCGATGAGCTTTAACTCATTGGTGCTGAAGTTCTAAGAATTATAAGGTTATAATTATTAACCCCTCAATCGGAGCCCTAATTAAGTAAAACAAATCAGTGTCCTTTTCATTATTTGCATGAAGTTGTTTTTATATGTGTTCCTGTTACACGAGACTCCCCACTTTGCAAAGATTAGAAAGTATGTGTGACCTTCTGGTCACAAAGGAGCAACCTTTCAGTTGTGTCAAAGCTTGCCCTTAGAAGTTGTATGGAAAGAAACCCTTTAAATTTGTGCTAGCTCCAATTATTTTAATTTTGTGATCTTGTTGTCACTGCCTTCTATCTTTTCCAATCTGGAATTGGTATCAACTCTGAATGTTTGCTCATAAACTGCCTCTTGTTTCTACATTTCATCACTTTCTTGCCCCTGCAGGTCAGGCTCGGCGAGGTCTTGGAAAATGGACAAGTTGATATGACAGAGTTGGGGAAGCACCAAGGGCATGTACACAAGCTTGCTGTGGAGCGAGGAAGTCCCCATATGCTTTATAGCTGCGATGAAGATGGTTTCGTGCAACATGTTGATTGCATTTATGATATGCTGGTCTTTGGAAAGACTTTCTTTTATTTGTTTTAGTTTGGCAGATGATTTTTCATATTCTTTTTTGCAGTTCAATCTGCGCAGTTGGTTAGCTCCAAATCTTTTCTATTGCTCTTCATTCACAGAAAATAGCAGACTGCCTCCAAATATTATAAGATTAAATGCCATTGTACTTGACCCCAGAAATCCAAATTACTTTGCTGTAGGAGATTCTGATGAATACGCCTGTGTTTATGACATAAGAAAATGTAGATGGGATGCATCCATTAATTCAGATATGCCAGTGAACACATTCTGTCCTCGTCACCTGATTGAGACTAAAAATGTGCATATTACAGGATTAGCTCACTCTAACATTAGTGAATTGTTAGTCTCTTACAATGACGAACTTATTTATCTATTTCAGAGGAATGTGGGAAAGAGATCTAACCCATTGTCCATACATTCGGAAGATTTGCAGAAACCTAATGAGCCACAAGTTTATTTGGGTCATAGAAATTGACAGACTGTGAAAGGAGTGAGTTTCTTTGGTCCTAATGATGAATATGTATTGAGTGGTTCTGATTGTGGCCATATATTTATTTGGAAGAAGCTAGGGGGTAAGCTTGTGCGATTGATGTTTGGTGATCAGCATTTAGTAAATCAACTTAAGCCCCACCACATATGCCTATTTTTGCCACTTGTGAAATAGAAAAGATTGAGAAGCTTTGGGTTCCCTTGGCAAGTGAAGGTCCTGCAGTTCCTGACAATGTAGAAAAGGTACTAATTTTGAGCAACATTTAGGGAAAAAATTGCATCTCGATTTGTCATCTCTAGTTTAGTGGGATGAACCTTGAATCTAATGTTGCTTGTGTCTTATATTTACTGTTTATGGACAGATTATTGAGTCAAATAGGCAGGGCAGAGAAGGCCATTCACAGGTAACTCTTTCGGCTGATGTTATAATGCATGTTCTGCACCTGCAAAGGCGGCAAACATTGGCATATATAGAAAGGCAATACATTTATGCTGATATTGAAAGCGATGAAGATGAAGGTTGAAGCATATGTTTTAGGATTTTCAGATGACAATGCCTCTTCTGAAGAGGGTTACAATATCAGCTAGAGTTTGTAAGTTATATTCAAGCAAATTTTGGTTCTAGAATTTCCTTTCTATATATATATATATATATGTATACACCTTTTGTATATTACTGAGTTGCTGTATGTGCTAAAATATTTGTAATAATATATCAGTTTGATATCTTATTACTATCTCCTATTTCCATGATGTATTTAGGGACTAATATGGTATGGAGTTGAGTTAAAGATACGAATGCCATATTTGGATGATAGTTAATCATTTAATGTTATGCAATTATTGTGATAGGCCGAGCATATGTATGTCCTTGCTACTTCCAGGAGGGGACCTGATAATGGTAAATGCATAAGTTGGCTTGGTAACTTACCATTTATGAGTTCTATAGTCCCAGATAATTTACACCTGTCTTCATAGTAAAAATACTATTAGATCCTCCTGTTGCTTGATTTTTTTTAATTTTTTAATGTTATTACTCCTACATTCTATTGGTTATAGTATGCAGTATGGAAATAGCACAGGATATACAGGAGTAGCTGGCTTGGAACAAAAAGTAGGAGATTATGATTTTTTTTTTCCTGTTTAAAATAAATATTTATATATTAGGTTCTTGCTATGGAGGGACCAACTCTTGTGTTTCTTTTGAGTTCTTGTTATGATCATAGAGCTTATCCTAAATGCAAATTGAGGTGAATAAATTGTTTGGTTGTGCATAAAGTTCTACTGCAATTCTCCATTACTGGTTTTGAATTTCAAAAAAAATTCAATTATTGTGATATTCAAATCATGACAAAGTTTTTAATTATTTTAAAATTCTTAATAATAAATCAAAATTCTATAAAATTAAAATATAAACATCAAAATGAAAACTATAAATTCAATCAACTTTCAATTTTTAAAATCATTCAAATCAAATGAGATTGTTATTTGCTATGTAAAATAGATGAAATTTAATTTGCATTTATCCTTTAGGTAAATAATATTAGTAATCACTAAATTTTATTGTGGTTATAAAAAAAAATATTTTAATTTTTTTTAATAAATCTACGAGATGTCTTCGTATAAAATTAATCTTTTTGTGGTTGATTTTAATTCAAGAGAATTTGATATAGTGAGAATTTAAATATGAAACCTGTCATTATAAATTATTTTTTATTCAGAAAATCAGTGAGTCTTACACCGCTAAACAAACCTTGTTATTTTTTATTTTAAATTAAGTGGTCATCAGTTGTATAATTTATCCGCTTTCTCAAGTTAATAAAAATAATAATAATTATAATAAAAAATAATAACTTTAATGGGCTTTATGTGGCCCATTTGAAAATCGAAAGGTCCGGCTCGAAACTATTCCTACAAATAAAATGTTATCCTTATAGCTGATTATTTATTCTCCTTTTTCTCGCCATCCAAACACAATTCCCGCTTTTCAATCAAATTCAAAAAAAACTTATTCTCATTTCTCAGTTTAAATCACAAATCTGATAAAAAGAAAAACTTCATTAATCAATCTTCTACTGAAACAGATATGGATATGGAGACGGATCTGTCCCTCATCGAGATATCAGGGGAAGACGATTCTTTACTTTCTATGCAACAGATCCCTCAAAACGATGCTAACGTCAGCTCCTACTTCTCTTGCTCTCCTCTTCTTCGAAATCCCAGATCTACTCGCTCAGCTCTTCTCTCCTCTTCAATCGGTTAGAACTTCTCTATTATTATTTAAAAATTTAGATGATTTCATCTTGGCTGTAATTTAGGGATTTAAATTGCTTGAAATGGAGCAATTTTTAATGAATGTAGACATGGGAGATTAATTAACTAATTAATTAATTAATATCCATATTATGTTGTTGCAGAGAGTATAAAGAGCAAGGATGATAAGTGTAAACCAAGCTCTTCATTGTGTGAAGATAGTACAGATAATAATGTTAATAAGGAAAATGTTAATCTGAACAAATCAGAAATGCCCAAACTCAGTCTTGAGCCACAGAAAATGAAGAGGAAGAAAAAGGGTGGAGGTTACAATCTTCGAAAAAGCTTAGCATGGGACAGAGCTTTCTTTACTGAAGAAGGTCTTTTTTTTTTTTGTTCCTTTATATACTGTTAATTTTTTTGGGGGGTTTGATTATGCTTGTAATTTTGAACAATGGCAATATTTTTCATTGGCTAGGTGTTTTGGATCCCCTAGAATTATCAATGCTTAGTGGGAATTCGGGAAAGTCTAGTGGGGAGATGTTATCAGTTATCCATGAAGGCAGAGAATCATTATCTGGTGAATTGGATAGTGCCCTTGACTCACCTGATTTGCTAGCACTTGAGGATAATTTATTCAAGGAGTTGCCTTCAAGCACTCCATATGGAAGTAGAATTAGAAAGATTGCTGGTGCTTTGTCACCAAAGCTTGTTTCCCCAGCTAGAGATAAAAGAGGCCCCTCTCCTGCGGTTAGTGTTTCTCAAGTTTTCTTGCATGTTTTTCCCTTTATTCCATTCTTGTTTAACCACTCTAATTATTCATTGATCTGCATTTTTATTTTATTTTATTTTTATTTCATTCTTTTATTTTTTTAATGAAATTTGCCATTGTGTTGTTCAAATCATTCTCCTCAGGCCAAAAGAAAGGTTCTTTCAGCTCATGATATTAATAGAAGTGCTTCTAAGCGCGCTGGTTTCCCACTACCACTGGCCTCATCTTCATATCCTTTTAGATTTAGTTTTATATGTAGTATGCTTGATGGTTAAAATAAGTGTCTTTGGGCTCCTAACTTTCTTAATCTATTTGTTTCAATGCAAAAGTTGACCTTAACTTCTTTGAACTCTGAAAAGGCCTCCTAACACAAACACAACAAAAGTGGCAACTAAAGATTCTAGAGTTAATAAACTAGCGGCGCCAAAGCAGGATCCTTCAGTTGTTTCTAAAACTTCTAGAAGTTCTATAACTAGTGCCAGCCACTCAAAGAGCAATTATATTTCTCGGCCAGGTGATTTTTGCGTATGTCTGTGTATATTCATTTTCAAAGTTTTGGAATTTATGTTTTTCAATATAACTGCTGAGTTTAAGTTCCCGTCTGCATCACATTTCATAGAACAGTTAGATTTAGCCCATCCAACATATGATTCTTTTCTGTTAGGCCAGATCTTCACTTTTGCATCAGATGCAATTGATATTTACATGTGTATTTGATGCATTCTTCAGTCAATGCTCAGAAAAATACTGGACCAAAGGGCACTTCAACCAGTACAAAAACTGTGCGAAATGATGCAAAATCTGGTCCTGCTGGAAAATCAATTGTAAAATCTACAGCTCAGCAAGCAAAAATAAATGTGGTGAGAACCTGAAGCTCTAGAAGTTTCAGTCACTGTAAATCAGCACATCAGAATTTTGTTGGACTAAACCAGGTTGGCAAATTTTGTTGAATATTTCTTCATTTATCTAATACACGTGTATTGCATTCCTTTTTAAAGTACAGGTCAGCCCAGTACCGGAAATACATCCATCATCCAATGTGCAAATTTCTCAGGTTCGGCAAGTTAATAACAGTTCAGAAATGGTCCCAAATTCATCAGGTCCATCTGCTGCTCATCCGGCAACTGTCCATGATAGCAATACCAGCAAAATTCCGGCTTCTTTCTCTCAAAATGCTTGCTATAGTGGTGGAATCATGCAACATTCACAACCTCAAACAGCAAAACCTTCAGGATTGCGAATGCCGTCACCATCACTAGGATTCTTTGGTAATGTATGTTGATGTAAACAATATCAATTACTATATAATTAAAATTGAGAAATTACATTGTTATATGCGTCAAATAGAAATACTTTCTGCTTCAATTTGTTTTATCTAATGCCCTTTTTCCACTGTCATTTGTGGAAATTGCTTTGCAGTCAAAATTATCTGGCTCACGTAGCCTGTCACAGAGAGGTACTCAGTCCTGCAATCTCCCAGAGTCTAATATCCCTAATTTTAGCAGAGCTGGTGCCTTGAATCCTATACATCAAAGACCCCCAAGACCATCGAGGAATGTACCTGCATGCTCGAGTAGATCATACCCTGTTGCACCAACTGATGGTGCTGCCTCGTGTGAAAAGAACAAATCCAACTTGGATTTGAATAATATGCAGCAGGTGGCATTGCAGGCAAAATTTAACTCTCAGAGTTATGGAATGATAAATCATAAGCAACAGCTACACATCTGTGATGATGTTAATTCTCAACCTCTAGATCTTGCAGAGCCTTGTAAAATTGAAAAGATCTCTTGCATGGAGCATATAGCACTACAGAGCAATAATGATAAGTTGCCCTTACAGAGTGGTCCATGTGAACAATTGGAAAAAGATGATGACAGGAGCATTCTTGACGTTGACCTCAGAAGTACAGACTCTACTGGTGCTTGCTTAGATCATCTCCATTCCACCTCCCCTCTTAGCCTCCCAGTGGAAGATGAAGTTCCTTCTGAGACAAATAACACAATTGTGAACCAACATGTGGAAGACACGCAGTGTATAAAGGATCATAATATCTGTTCAGAGTCTCAATCTGCAGTTATGACCAATAACTGGAACAAGACTACTTCAAAAGTGCATGAAGATAGACTAAGCAGCACACATGAAACCAAGATACAGAGTCCCCAGCAAGCTGAGCTCATGAAGCCTGACAATTCCAAAGTTGACCTGATTTCTAACACAGAGAACCAGGGGCTCAGTGGTACTTTGTTTGAGGACAGCAGATTTTCAGAAGATTTTAACATATACGATAGTTCAAATTCTACAGATGTTGGTCTGAAAGCCCAAGAATGCGGTACAACTTCATATTCTCCTTCTCAATGTACAGATGTAGGGCCCACAAAAGATGGCACTGCTGGAATTGATTACATGAGCAGAAGATTGCAAGCTGGAGATACACAAATGCTGTCTGTAGTTGGCAATCTGTTGGTTGAAACTGACAAGAGTTTAATGAGCACTTCACAAGTGGATAATTCAAACTTGATGATTATTGATGACCCAAGTGCAAAGTCTGCAGAACAAGCTGAGCTTCCAGATCCCTGCCTTGTAACGGAACCAATTTTTCAGGATAATTGTACACCACTTTCTAATGGTAGCTTATTGCATGGAAAAGAATCCCTGGATGAAGACGTTCTTCAGAGTGTCAAATCTATTGAATCAAGAACTGATGCTTGTGTAGGTGAGGTGGGAAACTTCAATCTTCTTTGTTCAGTATCATCTGTTAACCAAGATTCTGATCTTGATGCAGCTGGAAAGGTGGGGTGCCTACATCTGGAAAATGCAACAGCTTCTGCAGACAGTGAGCCAGTGGTTGATAATTCCAGGCACGACATTGAGCTCTGTAATGAAGCTAATGCTTTGGCATTGGAAAGGATTGGCAAAAGCCATATGATTGATGCAGTCGTCTCTGGCAATGTCAATGTGAATAATTTTTCCCCAAACAGTGGATATTTCAGTGAGAATGAACTTGAAAATCCTCATATCACATCCCAGATTAGCTGTGTTATGCGAGTTAAGGTTACTTCTGGGATGAATGATATCAGTAAGCAGGAAGGTGTAATAAACGCACAATTTGATTCTTCCGTTGCAAATTTCATGGCCTTCTCTGGTTTACAGTTACAGCCAGGAAATGATGCGTGTTATGGTGAAAGGAGCATTTCTACAAAGAACAATGATTGCACTAGCAGTATGCATGATGTAAAAGAACAGTCTGCAGAGCAAGCTAAGCTGATAAATTCTTGTTATCATGAAGCTCAATTGTTGAATCTGAGTCAAGAGGTGTGTGGTGAAAGAAGATCCTTTGAAGATGTCAGCGCAGTTGGTGGAAGTGGATCTGAAATTGCTTATAGTCCACACCAATGTGAGATCTTAGAAAATGAACCTTCTGGAGTCAATAACACGATGAATGACGTATTTATCAAAGATGCACCAGTACTGTCCTTGCATGACAGTTTGTTAACTGATAGCTGCAATAGTAATGTTAGTGCCTCAGCAGCAGATAAGTCTTCCATTGGGGTTGATGATATCTGTACACAGCCTAAAGAACATCCTGAGTTTCAAATTCTTGACTTTGTGACTGAACAAGTGCCTCTGGAAAATCATAGATTGTGTTCAGATGATAACTTCTTGATGAAAACTTCTATTGAATCTCAGGAGAAAGAAACTCTTGAGAATGGTTTTCCAAGTGGCTCGAAAAGTTTTGATGCTTGCATTCAAATATCCCCTCCAATGTGTGTTGGTCTTAATGTGGATAAAAATGCTGAGCATCAATCCATGGAGCCATTAGTTGAAAATATGGAATATTACATGGATTGTAAGTATAGAAATGATTATGAGCTTGACAATCAAGCTTGTCCTTTGAATTATGATTCATCCTCCAGGACTAATGGAGATCAGATGCCATTGGCTGCAAATTCTTTTGACTCTAATAAGACGTCAAATGGAAGTATCCAGCAGGGTGAAGAAGTCAATTTGTCAGAGAGTAAAAGTTTGCTGGTGGAAGCTGAAATCAACATTCACCAAACTAATGGTATCAATAACAGTGAACTACAAGATGGGTTGGACAGTGCTGTGTGCTCCGAAGTAGTTAAGGATGCAACACTCTCACTGTAAGTGTCTTAATCTAAGTCTTATTTGCACACATGTGCAGTCCATGATACCTCTTGTCAACTCCTTAACCATCTCTATATGCATACCATAAGTTTTTTAGAATTATTACAGCATACATTTTAAAATTAGTCCATGTTATGGCAGCAAGAAATCTGAGAGTGACAAGAAGCAAGATGAACTTGTAGTAAGACCTCCACCAAATGCCGTTCCTTTTTCTGATGAATGGTTAGCTGCTTTTGAAGCTGCTGGAGAGGTATTTTAACATATACAAGACTAATTTTAGTAAGAAAAATATATTCTGTTCTAATGCAAAGTTCTCTCCAGGAAATTCTAGCCAAGAAAGGTGGTGCTGTACAAAATTCGCCCCCAGACAAGTCTCTACCTGAACGTGGCCCTTGGTCTCCGGTGCGATCTTATATCCTAAACAATTGCTTTTATAAGCCTGTGCATGATAATTATTAATAATTTATGTTATTTATATACCTTTAAATAGTAATGCTAGTGCCATAACCTGTCTCCATTCGATTTAAAGATCTTTTGTTGGCTTGAACATGACAGTTCAAAAAAAATTGGAAACCCTGTGTGTGTTTTGCTTTTGCACTGTGCTGTTCATGTAGATTGTTCACTTACACATAACTTCATTAACTATTGACATGTTTAACAATTTTACTACTAGATGACAGGAACTTATTCTGCCAAGAAACAATCTAATTTATTTTGGAATATATCATGCCCGTTGTTGAGATATGACATAGAACCTTCTCTTGCTTTTAAAATAATTTTTGAAGATAACAGGCATTACTGGTTGACATTGCATATGCATTCCATGAGTAGTAAATCTAGTCATAGTTGTGGTATGTCTGCTTTTCAAATTAATAGGGTTGTTACTTGTTTTGGGAAGGAATGGTGGAGAAAGGCTTCCTGCAAATTTGATGAAAGAACAACAGATTTCTTTTCCATAATCTTTTGCAATCTAAGACCTTTTTTTGGTTAATTTCAGGTAAGACGAAAAAACAATCAAGGGATAGGACCATATGACTGTACAAAATTTACCAACACCAACATCCCATCTTCCACTTCTAATTGAGGAGACAAGATTCGATGAGCGAAACGATCAAGCCTGTAAAGGGATTTCACTATCGGAATGTACAATTTTTACCACGCAAAACGTCACTTGTCTCTATTCCAACTGAGAAGACATTTCAGCTAATCATTCTTTTGTTACCGTCGATGAGACTGACCAAAATTTCAAACACAACAAAATTTGAGCAATGCCACTGTTACTACATATCAGACAAATACTTCTTTTCAAGTTCTCTTATTCTATTATTTTTGTTATGCCATTAATGAGAAACAAACCGTAGATATTTTATAATTGATGCAAAATTTCAGATATTGATTATTGATGTGTCTTTGAAAAAGAGTTGAGGAGAACAACTAGTTAGCTGCAGATTGGCAAAAAACAGCAGTGTATTTGCCAAGAAAAATTACGAGTAATCGTGCAATTGGAGAATCTCGGCTGCAATGGAATTAGTATACTCTTTTCTGGAATAGTTTGCTTCATAGTCCCTCAACTTATACTCAATGCACTTTATAATCCTTTAATTTTAATTTACAATGATAAAATCCCTGAATTTTAATTTTCAAAACATAAAATCATTTTTCAGAAATAAACTAATATTTAATTATATTTTGATCTCTGGTTTTCAAAATACTGATTATTTAGGTCTAAAATTTATTTAATTTGCTAGTTTATAGATGAAATTTTTAAAAAAAATTTCTTAGTCCTTGGAAGAGTGTATAACAGTATAAAACACTGTTCGATTACAGAGAGAAGAGATCATCTCTTGATACAGTGAGAATATTTTTGGATTTGTGGAAGAATTAAGCATAGGGATAAATTAATTAGAATTGATTCTATTTATAGAAATACTCCCTTAAAAAATAATATTGCCCATGAATATTGTGGTGTATCAGATATAATTGAATTTCTAGAAGGACAGTATTCGGTTTTTAATCAATTAGCCATTTTAGATCAGAATACTCCTTTGGTGACTTTTAGAACTTCAAATTGGAGTGATAATCTTAAAAAGAATTATTTAATTTGAAAAAGATTGCACTTCAGAAAAATTAACTTTTTTCTTGCTCTTTGAGAAAATTCTCCAGGTGTAGATAGTTGGATAATATTTTTAGAAAATCAAGAAAGAATTGAAAATACCCCCAGTAATTCTAGATAAAAATGGAAAAAATAGATAGAGAAGAAAGTGTCAGCTCTAATCCTTCAGGATTGACTTCATTTCAGAATATTCATAATGAAGTGAGCCTTCTCCTTGAACAGTTGCATGCAACAGAAAACATAGGCGATTCACCAGAATAAAGAAACGTTTTAGCAAAAAAAGTAGGAAAATTGGTGAATGATAGGCTTGATGCAATTAAGCGAGAAAGAGTTTTGAAAAAACCTCTTTCTAAAAAAGAAATTTTGCAATTAAGGAAAGACAAGATAATTTCTTATATTGCGGACCCTGATATTAGAGCTGTTAATCATGAGAGTAGCAAAGCAGCTGAAGACCTTAGAAAATCTCTAGGTCTGATAGAAGAAACTCATTTACATTTAGATGATAGAACATTTAATAAGCTTCTTGGTACGAAGAGGGCAGAATATAAACCAAATTATCCCCATAGAACAAAATCAGAATTTCAGCCTAGGGATAATCCATTAAGGCCGGTTATCACCCCAGCAGCTTTTCTAAATCTAGATTGTGAGAAGCATGCTTTTGAAAGAATAGAGGAATGGATTACCATGATCAGGTTTACAACTAGAGGAGGTAGCTATTCAACTGAGGCCACCTACGAACTTTGCAATGCCACCACGGTTGGCAATGCTCAGAAATTCTGGGATCAGCTAATAGTTCAAACCTCTATTAGAGATGAAATTAGGAAAGCAGTTCTAGTAGATGAGGTTCTAGCTATCATCGTAGATGCCCTGAAAATAGAGTTTTGTGATTTCTCAATATCAACTGAGTCATTAGAGAGAGAACAGTCTTTAATGGCATTGATGAAATTACAGATATCTGACGTGTTATTTTGATAACTATGCATGTGAATTCCAAAAATATTATTATAATCTTGATCTTAATACTCAAAATTACATGTCAACATTGTTTTTTGCTAAGCTCCCAGAACCATGGCCATAGGTAGCAAAAAATGCCTATTAACTCCTCCTAAATGAAGAAAAAGTAGTTGGTGGATTAGGAGATAAGATAGAGGCAGTTAAGTATGCTTTGAGAAAGTTGAGAAAGGCATGTACTGAACTTCAAGTAAGTCAAGACGTAAAACGTCTTTCTTATCTAAACAAAAGTTGTTGCTCTCAGATTGAGTATGTTCCTGGTAGGTACGGGTGTACTACAATAAATGAAAAAGGAATAGGAAAAAGATCTGAAGCAGGATGTTCTTCTTGTGATACCAAAAAGAAAAAATTTAAAAGATATAGAAAAAGAAGAATATCGAAAAATGATAGAAACAACAAAAAAATGTTTAATAGACCTTCTAAGTTTATTAGAAGGAAAACCAACCTTATGGATAAAGACATGATAGATGCCTTTAGAAAAAAATATGGTAGAGCCCCTAAGTGCCCACAAAGGAAACATCTTAGCAGTTGTTCTTGTTGTTGGATTTGTTGTTCGAAAGATCACAAAGCAAATACATGTCCACAAAAAACAAGTGAAAAGAAAATCTTAGAAGAATTTTCTTCGAAGATAAGAATCTCGTCTATGAACAAATAGAAGAAGATGAATATTCTGACATAGATTCTGAAATATATTCTGTTATGAAGTAGTTTCTGAATATGAAACTGATATAGATAAATCTGATATGTGGACAGCACA
Organism: Aleurites moluccanus; assembly: GCA_948193065.1. Lineage (NCBI taxonomy): Eukaryota > Viridiplantae > Streptophyta > Magnoliopsida > Malpighiales > Euphorbiaceae > Aleurites > Aleurites moluccanus. The sequence continues at coordinate 15,776 of CANXYC011178004.1, forward strand.
GCTATTCATGATGAATGTGGAAGAATGACCCATAGATGAACAAATGATCCTTTTAGATAATTTTCTGGTATAGGAAGAATCTTTCTAGTACGATGATCCGTCCAAAAGTTGCCTAGAATGGAAACTCTCAAAAGTAGACATTAATACTATTTACAACAAATCTAAATTCAGTTTTAGGTCAATAGTAGATTCTCCCAATCAGAATCTACAGCTCAGGTTTCTAGTACAGAACTAGAAACGTTGGACATCCCTTTGATCAATTTACCAAAAATAAGAGAATTAGTAGCTAAATCAAAGGGAACATATCAATATATCCATATTGGTATTGTCCAAATATGACTTATACCGCTGTTCAATTTGCCAGCAGATAGTCCTGTGATAGTAGTTGTACCAGACAAAAGATAGAATTTATTCCAAGACCAGCTAATATCATGGGTTCAAACCAACCTTGCACATGGACCAGTTTGGTTCCAGTTATCCTAACTATATGATGTCAGTTTGGGTAATTATTATCACTAAAGCTTAAATTTATGAATATGAACAGAATGAATTTTCAGGCTAAATATTTAGCATATCACACTAGGATAATTTTTAGGCTGATTAATACAACCAATTCTGGAGTGAAGAATATCTCTAGAATCACAGAGTTATTCGATGAGGGTTCAGATAATTATAGGCAATTCCATAGAAAAGAAATTAATCCTTTAGAGTTATTCTAGCCTAGGAGTTGGGTTCTCCAAGAACCAACAGAGACATCTCGATCAATAGGTTCCTCTCAAATCACATAAAGAGATAGAAATATCATCTTAAATCTAGAAGAACCTATGAGAAATCTTAGGATTTATGATCCTCCTAGAAGATCATATCATGTTCCTCGATTACCTAGAAGTAACTCCACTTTATCAGTAATTAGAGAGGAAGTTCCTAAAACACCAGTCCAGGAAGAAAAGACACCATCATTTTCATATGGTAGAACCATTGTAGGATATAGGACTATAAGCCTACCTGTATATGAAGATGAAGAAATTAGGAAAAATGCAATGATGATTAAACATCTAACACTAGTCCCTGAGGTTGTAAAAGAAATTCAAAATTTCTCAATAGCGGTCAATTTCTTTCGAGGATGTTTGGACAATGGTGTGTCCTAACACCATGACATCATCAAAGATATTCAGTATAGAAGAATCAGGTTTGAGTACATACATCTCTTTAACATTTAAATTTTTTGGTTATTATGATTACTCTTTGGATGCGTTAGTTGATACAGGTGCAACAATCACTAGTGCTAAACCCAATGCACTCCTTGATAAATGGTGGAAACTATTATCCCAGCCTATGATACTACGTATGGCAGGAAGAGAAGTGAACCTGGTAACTCAGTTTGCAAAACAAGTTCCTTTTATCATAAGTGGACAAAAGTTTACTATTGATAAGGTCCTGACATTCCTTGATCTTGACGCAGATATCATTTTAGGAAATGCTTTCCTAAAAGGGCAAAAAAAAAAAAAGACCTTTTTGTACAGGACAATAATTACATCTCAATTTGAGGTGTAAAAATCACATCTCTGTCAAATCCTAAAAACAAATTAAAATTTGGTTTTTATCCAGTTAAAATATCAGAGTTGTGTGGATCTATGCCATGTGAACAAGCATTCAGAGTGCGAGCCAGGCGTGGTGAAACTTGGCTAGATTGTTTATTTGATTAAGAATCAAAAGAATTATGTTTTAAAATACAAGGTGCAATAGAAAAACCTATTACACATCCCCAGCTGAAAGGAACTAAGTGGGAAAAGTTTCTTATAAAATTAGTTGATAATTTTAGTGAAGACTCGCTAAAGTTATGGATACTAAATGGCATAACTGCTAAACTAGAGCTGAAAGATCCCAACACTATCATCAGAACTAGAAATATAACATATACTAATGTGATGATAGAGGAATTTGACAAGCAGATTCCTGAACTGCTCGAAAAAGGTTTGATTAGGGATAGTAATACTCTGCATTCTAGTCCAGCCTTTATGGTAATAAACCATGCAGAGCAGGTGCGGGAAAAAGCACGAATGGTTATAGACTACAGTCAGGTAAACAAAACAACAAATGATGATAATTATAAAATCATTACAGCAGGTGATGTCATAGATAGGGTAAGTCTTAAACAACCTTCTATCTTTTCTAAATTTGATTTAAAAAGTGGTTATTAACAGATAAAGATGGAAGAAGAATCTACAGCCCTAACAGCCTTCAATGCACCTCAAGGGATGTATGAATGGTTGGTAATGCCATTTGGCCTGAAAAATGCTGCTGGCGTGTTTCAACGCAAAATGGACAATGCATTTAAAGCATTGAAATTTTTTTGTGTAGTCTATATAGACGATATGTTAGTTTTTAGTAATAATGAAAAAGAACACATGAGTCATCTTGAATAAGTGACTGATATCTTCAAATATGAAGATATGATTTTATCTGAAAAAAAGATAGAATGGTTTAAGGAAAATATAAAATTTTTAGGAATGGAAATTGAAAAAGGAAAAATTAGGCTACAAAGCCATATTTCTGAAAAACTAATTAACTTCCCTGACGAACTAGAAGATAGGAAGCAAGTACAAAGATTTTGTGGACTTGCTAACTATGCTAGAAAATTCGTGAAAAACTTATCTAAAGACCTAGGAAGAATATCAAAGAAAACATCTGATAAAGTTCCTCGGTTTTGGGATAATGAGGATACTCAGACTGTCATCCAGGTAAAAAATAAAATGAAAAATTTACCTTGTCTTAATTTACCATCAGATATAGATGAGTTAGTCCTAGAGGCAGATGATTCAGAAAAATCCTGGGGAGCAATATTAAAAATCAAAGGTAGGAAATCAGAAAAAATCTGTAAGTATTGGTCTAGAACCTTTAAAGGATTCGAAATTAATTATCCAATTCATGAAAAGGAAGTCTTAACATTTAAAAATAGTATAAAAGCATTTTACATCTTCATGGCTCCTAAAAGGTTCGTAATTATAACAGATTCGACCTATGTAAAAGGATTTATGAATCTGAATCTTAAAGAGACTAGACAAACTAGACTTTTAAGATTGCAAGAATGGTTTAGCTATTACAGGTTTGATATTGAATATATTCCTTCTGATAAAAATGTAATAGCTGATTCTCTTTCTCATGAATTGTCTAATTTTGTAAATGGACCCTACTGGCAAAAATAAGCTATGTTGGAACTGTAAAAGGGAGGGTCACACTCGAAAATAATGCACCAAGAAAGTTAAAAAAGAGAAAAAAGATCCCAAGAGCAATAGTTCTGGTTCTTCAAGAACGAAAAAAAAACCTGTAGCATTAAAAGATGTTATGTGCTGCATATGTAAATCTAAAGGACATATCTCTACAGAGTGTTCTAAGAAGAAGCCAGCGAGTTCTAAGGAACTAGTTAGACCAAAAAGGGTTAACGAAAAGCCCAAGGAGAAATCCTTGATTCAAAAGAACAAAGAGAAAAATCCTCTTGCGCCAAAAGCTAGAGTCCCTGAAGATTTTTACGAAAAAATAGCCAAAAAACTGGGCCTTACTCCTGAACAAGTAAAAAGATTCAGAGAAAAACTTTATCAAAAGGATGAAGGCGTGTTGGCCGCTATAGGAAGGCCACAATGCCCAACTCCTTCACAGGAGGGTAGCCATAATGGCTCAAAGAAGGCTACTGGAAATGCCAGTGAACCTTCAGTGGTTCCAAACCAAAAGGCCAGTGGAAGTGCCAAGGAATCTAGAGTTCTAAACCAAAAGGCTTCTAAAAGTACCAGTGAACAGTTAAACGTTCCAAATCAAACTCCGTTATAGGAGGAAAGTTGTAAAAACTTTTGTGATCTGTCAGATCACAAACACAATGCTAGTGGAAAGGCCAGTGAATCTTCACAAATTTCAAACCAAATTTGTAAAGAGGATAAAGCTGAAAAAAGCTTTGAGAATGAGAATCCTAATTGTGATGACTTAAATTGGGATATTGTTATTGGAACAACTGAATTCAAAAAACAAGAAATCTAACAATCTCCTAAGGAAGTCACAGTGAAAGAATCTGAAAATGAATCTGATGACATTCATGAAGAATTCATGAAAATCATGAGGGTAGATAACCCTGAGGTTTCTAACATTTGCAAGGATGAAAATGCCTGGTACTTTATTAAGTACGATTATGGTCTTTCAAAAGAATGATCTATGTCGTGTTCTGGATTGCATAGAGGATTAGCCAAAAGAAACTTCAAGCAACTACAACACTTTGCAGATGAAGTTGTTTCATATATTTCTTATTTAGAAAAATAACTTGAAATCTGCAAAAATGATGAAGAAGATTTCTTTCAGCTAGTAATGGAAAAGGATAGACTTCTTGATAAAATGAGTTCATACATTCCACTAGAAGTGGCCTATACTAGAAAAATTAAGAAAGTGGACTCGATAGATCATTCTCTCAAAGAATGCTCTATGTTACACCCATACATCCATTGGCAAGGATATGAAGGCCTAAATCTGAGAATTTCCTCATAAATTGCGAAAGATAGTCTCCGCTACACAGATGCAGGACTGACAGAAATTATCGAGATCAATAGAAACGATAAAGATCTGTGTAAATCACTTCCAAATATTGTGCAGGAATCCTTAGAGTTTTTGAGTTCAGACTCAAGAATAATTACCAGTTATATTATTAGCACAATTATGGATTGTAGTGAGGATGGAATTGTTCGTTATCCTTATCAAATTTGAGATCTTCGTCCTGTTATGGCTAAAGAATTCATTGAGCAATAGAAGGTTAATAATCAAGACTTAAATTTTTATTTTACCATATATAAATAAAACAAGATTATTACCCAAGCTGTGAGAATTGAAAATTTCAAAGCTAGCCTGAAGAAGGCAATCTATGCAAGTAATTATATCCTTCTCGGAGATGGCAAAATATTTGTTACAATCTGGTCCCAATATACTCCCATTACAAGAGTATTGTCCATGATTAAGGGATGAGAAGAAGCACAAAAATTATTTCTGAGACTAGTGGATTTAGATCCAAGTCTGGATTTTTAACCTGAAACCATGAAGGTCTAGCAAAAGGTTGCTCAGTTCATAGAGCAACATGTTGCAGAAGAAATGGCTATGGGATATGCAGAGCTAAGAGAAAGCATGGATGCCCCAGTCAGTAACTCATAGATGGAGTGACAAAAAACGTCATCCATGACGTCAGCCTCAGCGTGATAATTGAGGAATTACTTTTCAGAAAAAACTACAAATATTAAAGCACTACAGGCCAAGGTAGCTTTAAAATTTATGGTCACGATGAAAAGAACTTATCCAAGATAAAGACTGACTTCTTAGTTGTAAAATTAAAACAATCTTTGTCTTTATTAAATTATTGTTACAAATACAGCTGGAAAACAGTACTAGAGGTACCAGCTATCCATTTTGTTTTGAAATGTTGAAAAGCTGGCATACTATTCCAGCTACCCATCTTAATTATTGTATTAGTTTTCTTTTGAGCTGGCAAACAGTAATACAGACACCAGCTTAGTTTGTAAAAAGTCTATATATACCTCTTCAGCTTATTAAAGAAGGGGGATGAAATTAAATTCAAAGTTTTTTCAAGAATAATTTTATCAAGTCTTTATCTGTATGATTATTTTACTTCTATATACCTTTCAACCTTTAAAACGGTTTGATATCCAGAAGTGTTGCAGTAAGACCTAACCAAGAAAGGGCAGTAAGTCATATCCTCCATATCTCTCTGAAGATATTGCTGGTGACGAGTTTGGAAGGAAGTCTAAAGCTGTTGCGGAAGCTTAGTGGACCCGATCTACATAGGTATATATTATAAATGTTTTAATTTTATAATTAAACGTTTATGTCTTCCAACCAATCTGCTAATAACAATTGGCTTAGAGGTCTAGCTTTAACTCAGGATAGAAGGAAAGAGTTGAGTGCCAGTTTTAGACTGTAAGATCCTCTTTTTGCTATATATGAACAAAGAATAAGAGAATTACCTATTACTATAAAAATGATTAAAAGACTTGAAAAGCCTGATAGAAAAGATTCTGAACTTAAAAATTTTCCACACCAAGAACTTAAATTTAATAATTTTCATTATCTAGAAAGGCTTGGTTTTTTTGCACATTTATTGGATGACCAGTAATTCTTCAAGTTGCTCTTATCCTGATTGTCACCACTTAGATCACGGTGTAGGCAATGATCCAGTAATAGGGTTATTAAATTATATTATAGATCATTTAGACTCTCTAAATAATTCTATAGATAAATTGTTCAAAAATTTAGAAGAGTTGACTCTTAGACAAAGTGAATTTGAGAATTTTTTCCTTGAGAACAAAGGCCATTTAGAATTTGTTACCAGTTCTCGTTATCACAACGAGTATAAAAAGCTGAAAGAAATCAGAAATAAAATAAAAACCCTTTAAAGATTTTTAGGAGTAACTTTCTGTAATTTTGCCTCTGAATAAAATAATTAGAGAGAGAGCAGACTCACTTGAATGATATCAGACCCTAAAAGAGAGGGGTTTTGGATTTTTTTGAAAAAAAAATAGGACTTTGGGGGCTAAAATAGAAATAACTATAGTTTGGGGTAGATAAGGACTGCCAGTGAAACTAAGTTAAAAGTTGAAGGATTTTTGTATTACGTTTTAAAAATTAAGGACGATAATGTGCATTAGTTAATACTTTAAGAACTATCAGTGAAATGATTCCACTCTTTTTTACTTTAAAGTTTAAATTATGCTAGCGGTTGAAAGTTTTAATTAATTTATTTATAAGAATAAATATTAAACAAAAATTCAACTTTTGTGGTCTAAACAATATTTATTAAATAATAAAAAATCACATAACATGCATATAATTTAGGGATGAAAGTCAAACCTATCAAACTAAATTAAAATCGATATAAATTATTTGGTTGGTTTGATTTGAAAAATAAAGCAAATAAAAAATTTGATTTAGTTTGTGATTTGAGTTTTTTTCTCTCGATTTTAAATCGAATAAAATCGAAGTTATATATATATATATTGTTTTTTACTATTATTATAATTAAATATATTTGATTTTATTTTATATACATTGACATAATTTTTTAACTTAATATTAATTTAAAATTAAAAAAAAAATATAATTCATAAAAATTAACTAAAAATAAATAAAAAAAAGTTTAATTCTTGAGACAAAAATATAAGTTTTGAAAGTGTTAATTAATGGGATAGACAAATTTGTATATTAAACTATTTTTGAAATTTTTATTGCTGATACTTTATCGGGTTTTTTCCAAATTTATAATAAAATAATAACTGTTTATAAAAAATATATTTGGTTTGAAATCTATAAACCGAAAGTAATTAAACCTAGAGATGACAATGGAGCGGAGCGGGAGCGGGGGAACCATCCCCAACCCCATCTTAGCGGGGAATCCCCTTCCTCGTTTAAATTTTGTATTACTAAATTTATTTATATTTATAAAATTCATAAATAATAGCTAAAAATATGAAAAAATTTATTTAGAAAATATTAATAAATTCAAACACACAAAATATCGACCAAACATAATTAAAATATAAATATTTTAATACATTAAAAATATTCAGTAATATTTTTTAATAAAGTATTAAAAATTCAGCATACATTAAAGTATGAGTATTTAAACAAATTTAATCTAATAAATATTTTCAATAAATTCCAATAATCTCATAAGAATTATTTCTTGAACAAATTATTCCATATATATATATATATATATATATGTTAGTAATTAATATAATTTTATATAAGGAATAATTAAATAAATATAATAATTAATTAAGTATAATAATGGGTCATCACAGGAACGGAGATGGGGATCTCCACGGAGTAGGGAATACATTCTCCATCTCCGTCCTACCCCCGCTCCCATGAAGAAATAAATCGGGAAATTCTCACCCCGTCCGGAATAAATTCCCGCGGAGAACATGAATTCCCCATGCTATTGTCATCCCTAATTAAACCGAATTCAAACTAACAATTTGACTATAATAATAGTTTAATTTGAAAATTTTTTCAAATCGAAAAGATTAATTTAATTTAATAATAATTTTTCAAATTGATCAAATCGAATCAATACTACCATTAAAATAATTAACAAACGATTTAATTATTGATATTTGATTTAATTTAAAATTATGACTCATTTTAAAAATTGAATTAATTGAATCCTTATTATTTAATTATGTTAACAGTGTAATCATTTCTGATGAAGAATCCTTATTTTAAAAAATGAATTACTATTTAATTTTAAAAATTTATGAAAATAAAGGTCCTTGCTAGTGAATTTTGTATATTTTTTACTAATAGAAAATTATGTTAAATTTTACAGAGATATTAATCAATTGATAGGATGGAACTTGAGGGACTAATTAATTTAACTTTTAAAACAAAAATTATGATGTGTGCATTAAGCCAATCTCAGGATAGTGTTTAATTTTGATGGATATTTTTGTATTGTTTATTTGAATAGGCAGTTTATAATAATTAACATTGTAAAAAAATTATATGTTTAATTAATCAAATAAAAAGATTTAGATACAATTTAAAAAAATGCAAAAATAATTTACCATTAAACTTTTTTTTTAATTTGCAAAAAAAAAAAAATAATAATATGACAGATTATTTTTCATACATAATATTAAATTTACATTTCTAATCTAATTAAAAACAGTTCATCAATATCAAAATTAAATTTTTTTAAATGAAAAAATGTTTAAATTTATTTATTATCTTATCCATTGAATTGATAAAACTAGTAAATTATTATAATTCAAATCTTTTAATCATTATATATATTATCTTATGCGTCATATCATTTTAACTGTTAAAATACTTTAAAAAAAAAATAATATAAATATTAATAAATAAAAAATTAAACATATAAAAAAATACCAGATTTCTGATAAGTTGTATTTTTATAACTCATATCATCTAGAGTTTGCAAGATCCTAACACAAGTAAACTTTGGGTTGACAATTTATAAGTATGAATATTTTTAAATAAAAAATGTTTTTAGGTGTATTAATATTAATCTGTTGAGCATGAGATTTTAATTTAGGACTTCTTTACCTTGAGAAATACCAACTTCTTTTCACATTATCACCACCACTTTAATTCTAATTTATCTGTCAAAATTAGTCAAAATAGTAGTCTAATTTGTTGAATGGCAAGTATTTAGAGTTTTAATCTGAGTCAGTGAACAATAAATTTTTAATATTTTCCATTTTATACCATTAATTGTGCCATTTATTTCTCTAGAGATGAGCACATATTTATTAATTGGGTCAATCGTCCCTTCTCATTCTTTCCTCTCCCCTCTCCAATCTTGAAGTATTGATTTCTTTCCCGCCTTTTCAGTCCACAATAACCAAAAATCTTAATACCCAATTGCCAAGAAACCTAATTCTTGAACCTAAACCCCTCTAAAACCCCAAACTTCCTTTCAAGAAACCTCAAACCAATCCCCCTTCTCAAACCCTTCAATGGCTTCTTGGTTTACCTTACAGCAACTTCTTGATTTTCACTCTATTGATCGCCAAGTTTATGCTCGATTGGTGATTGAGCTAGGTTTGGATTGTAAACAGGCTAAGAAAATTGTTGCCTTTTGGTATTGGCTTGAAAGAGAAGGCTATAAAAATTTCATTAAGAATATGGTGCAATTGCCTAATCACCTGCTTATTGCTTTTGCTATGGAGGCAATAACTTGCTTAAATTGTTTAAACAAAAAAGGCTTTCTTACAGGTTCTTTTGATATTTGTGAAAGTACCCCATTGATGAGTTATCTTGTTAGCCAAGATTTCTCTCTTGGAGAAGTGTATGCTAAGAGAGAAAGAGCAATGCCAAGTATAGAAAGATTTGTCAAGGATGTGTGTGAAAGGGTATTTAGTGATATAGTCCCAAGAAATTTGACTAATGGGTTTCACATTCAAAATCAACCGATAGTAAGAGTAGCTGCCCAAGAAAACAATGTCAATGTGCCTCAAGATTTGCCTATTGATTCTCACAGTGACAGAACTTTGTTCATTACCTTCTCTAAGGGTCATCCCATCTCAAAAACAGAACTTAGAGACCTAATAACAAGGTAATCTCAGTCTTGATGATATGAGTTTTTATTTTTCCACTACATCAGAGGATAAAGATTCTGTTTAGCATTGAAGTTGGAACTTGCCTTTTGGAAAAGCATAATTTGAGAAGTTGGAAAAAGCAATTTGAAGACATTGTTTAGTTGTTTTGAAGTCTTATTATGACTAGAACATGTAAAATTTATCTTCAAAATAATTTTTAATGGCCTCTAGTTAACATTTTCAATTCAACACATGGTTTTTTTTTTTCTCAACAACTGGACAAAAAGCAATGCCAAACATACTCTAAATGTGTTGGAGAACAATGTAGCTATGCTCTCTTCATAGCCCTACCAACTTATGTGACGATATTTGAACCCGAGATCTTTTGATAGATATCAGAACCAATATTAACTTAACCCTTTTTAGGACAATGAGAGTACTGATTGGTGCATGTATAAAAACATTTTTATTTACTTAGTCATTATCATCTTCTATTTTTTCATAATCTTAATCTTCAAGTACACAGGAAATTTGGAAATTGTCTAGAAGCTATCCATATGAGAATTGAACCACAGCCACTCTTTGCTCGAGTTGTCGTCAAGTCTGTCTCTGCAATGGAAAAAATTCTAAGGCAGAAGGATTTAGTGAAATTTAGCATTAATGGAAAAGATGTTTGGGCTAGACGCTTCGTCCCAAAACAGGATGAGCTACTACCTCTAGCAGTAGCACCTACAGCAGCAGGTCAGTAGCAGAAATGGCTTAATCTAGTTGGATATGCTTCTACATATAATTAAATTATACTTTTGTAAAGTTATCACGAGTGCATTATGGTAGGGTATATATATGGTCATTATTATCTTTTTCTTAGCTGTTGATATACTGATGTAGAACTATCTACTTTTGACACAGGTATAAATAGTTATGATTAACAATGATCCTTTCACCAATTTTTTTATTTTGAAATTAGGTAACATTCCAGTTAGTTTACTTGGTGATTGTTCATTCTACTTTCTGTGCCTATTATAGATGATGAAGAATAGAAAAAGAAAAGATAGAAAGAAAATGTAATTTTATAAAGCTTTACAACCTGATATATTATGTTTTGACTGATTTTTGGAACACATTTGAAGATGACAACATAGATCACACTTATGATAGAAAATAGTGGTTCTGCTGGATGAGGAATAACGCCCTTGATCGTTAATGAAATCTTAATTGAAGCTCCATAACTTAAGAATGTACAAGAAAATTTTAATATATCATTCATGCCATTTGATTCCTATAAATTTCTTCATTGTGATCCTCATTTATTCAAGTTGGAACTGTCATTCCCTTTCAAAACATTTTGGTACTTGTAAAACTTAGCACAAATTAAAAAATAACCAAAGTTTAGTGCCCCTAGCACAAGCAACAACCAATAGACAGTCTAACCAGCCTTTATTTATATTGTCCAGTAACCAAGATGTAGTCTTCTGAATTAGATCAATTATTGCCGTGCTTAAATAGAATGCAATTCCTACATTCAATGCAATCATAGCAGTTGCTGCGCTTCCTAGTGATTTTGGAAATTCTTGATAGAAGAATGTTACTTGTCATGGATAATAGGATGCTTCTCCAAACTCTACCACAGCTAACTGTGGCACTAGCCATAAGACTGATATGGGAACAACATCACCGATCTGATCTAAAAGGTAATGATTTTGTGCTGCTTTGAGCCTTTTTTACTCTACAGATCTGCAGTTGCGATGCTCAACACACTGAAAACTTGGCCTACTTCTACTCGTTGAAGGGGAATTGGTGATTGATCAGTCAGTTTCTTCCATATTGGATAAACCAATCAATCAATGAAAGCAAGAGATATTGCAGTGGAGGTTAATGTAAAGACTATCACTGACCCTGCTGGGATTTTGAAATGTGATCCGAACAGTAAGAGCCTGGAGGATAGTCAAGCTAGTTAGGACTGCAATTGGGATGCTTATGAAAATGGTACTTGAAAATGCCGGGAAAATCTTCATCAAGGTTTTAAGGTCCTCCACTTGCTGCACTGAACAAAGCCTCCAAGGTTTTGCAATGGAGCCATCTAATTGGGTATCTCCTTCTGTCTTCTGAGCTGCACGGTTGAGGAACGTATATTAAGCTACAGAAAAAATGTTTACTAGCTTGCAAAGGATCCATAAATCTGTCAAATAAAATTGAAGATCCTGATTTTGAGTTGAATGGATAGTCTAATGTCAAAATGATATGGATTATAAGCATCTAATGTGCAGTTTGCCATACAATTGATGTAGCTTTGGGAAATCACAGCAGTGTCTTGCTTATTCCAGCATTATGAATAGAGGAATGATTTTCTGATATGGATTAGCCATCAATAGTTTTTGTACCTCAAACTTTTAGTTGGTTCTGAAACCTCAATTTCCATTGCCTTGTGCCCATAGTAGTAATCTTCCATTTTGGAAGAATGTAGAATTTTCCTTTTCTGAATGGCTGCAATAATAACTAAGCTTGTAAGTGAGCTCCTCTGCGGCTTAACCTTATGATAGTAATGGTTTCCCAACAGGAGAACTTCTAATCCAACTATGTTAGAGATAAAACATAGTCCAAACCCCAATCCCCAACCAACATTGTCCTCAATATAGACAATAACTGTGAAACCTGTTACAGAAGAGGCATAAGATATGACCCAATACCAATTAATAAAAACCCCTTGATCTTTCATATTGTCGAATTGGTTTGCTCCCATTACAGCCAAGGTAACGAGCTATCCTCCTTGGCCTATTGATGCTAGAGCTATACCTGAGTACAAGACAGAATATTGTAAATTGGATGGAGTTGAGCAGAAGCTTGATCCATTTTCACATGGATGAGGCCTCAAGGAATATAGGATCGCCGTTAAGGCTTAAAAGGACAAAACCCTGCAGGTGTGTAGATGGAGAATTAGTGATTGAATATGTAATATAGAGACTAAAAGATCATTTTTCTATGATGTTTGTGCACATGGTAACACTCTTAGAGTATTAGTTATCATCAAAGAAATGAGAGAAGAAATCCGAATGACTGAAAAACAGCCTAAAAAGGAGTCTGCAATGACTGGAAGCAGACTGATGCATTCATTTACAATGTTCAAAATCTGAGTAGCATCAATGCTCTTGACGTTACAGTTCTCAATCAAATATACAACTAAGTTCAACATTGATCCTGCTTAGCCAAGCTCAATGCCGCCGTTATCCCTGTTTTTAATTCAAAACCAAAGAAAATAATTTTTGTATCCAAGCCGTAAGTTTCTGAAAACATGCTTTTTAAAAAATTAAAAAATTAAAAAATTAAAAATTTATGTTAGTATAAGGAGATTCATGTGTCATATCAGTGTTATATTAATATTAACTAACGGTATTAACCATCTAAATTTTAAAATACTAATAAAATAAACTTCAGACTTTATTTTATCATAAAAAATTTAAGTGAAAATAACCAAACTACAAAATTCTTTTTGTACTTTACCCTTAAACTTTTTCCATAATGGTTTGCATAAGTTGATGATCCACTATAAGAGCTTGGATGATTGTCAAGCTACTTGGGAGATAGGACTGCAATTGGGGTGCTTATGAAAATAGAACTTTGAAAATAATACTGGGAAAATCTCCACCAAGGTTTTAAGGTCCTCCACTTGCTGCCCTGAACAAAGCCTCCATGGTTTTGCAATGGAGCCTTCTAATCGGGTATCTCCTTCTGTCATTTGAGCTTCATGGTTGAGGAACCTTACATTAAGTGACAAAAATTTATCATATCTAATTATAATTAATTATCTTTATATCTTAATAATTCTTTTAATTATTTTCAATCACTTCTTTAATTCAACTTAAAACTTATTAGACATTTTATAATTGCATTTCAAGAATTCACATAATAATAGATATCAATTAAATTAGAGTTTCCTTTTTCTATTTATAAACCTAAATCAAGGATGAAAATATATATAAGTTTAGAATTCAACAAATAAGAATTATAAAAAAATATATACAAATTAAATTATAATAATGTATGTGAGTATTTTAGAGTTCAACAAATAAGAATTATAAAAAAAAAAAAACACAATAACAAAAGCCTTATTCTATTATGTTTTTAGTCAATATTTTGATAATATTGAAATATCCGGAATTGATCTACTAAATTATTAAATTATTTATATTTTAATCTAAATTATGTTATTATATTAATATGTATTTTGAATGTTTATGGTAATTTTAATTAATATTACTAGTGTTGATATTTTATATTTAATTTGTATTTAATATATAAACCAATCGATATCTAATTTTTATAATTCGGAACCTAATTAAATTAATCGAGATTAAATTCAATTAATTCGAAACCTAATGATAATCAACCGAGACCTATAATTGAATTGAATATATAATATAATAATTGATATAAATTAATTTATATTATTTCAAATTCTTATATTATATGTCCAAATTAATTAGTTTTCTTAAAATATGATTTTTTTGCAAAAATTTAGGTATTATTAATTTTATTGTTTGTATTTAATTTAAATATTTATGTAAGAATATATATATATATATATATATATATATATATATATATATATATATATATATATATTAAATTACAATTTAAATATAATGGAAATTTTTTATAAATTAAAATTTTTAAAATTATTTATTTGTATAAATTAAAAACTAAATAACAAAAATTAAAAAAATATTGGTTTATTTGTAAAATTTTAATTTTAATTATAAAATTTTTATACATATAAATTAAATAAAAAATTAAAAAAAATAATTGATGAACAGTAAAACACTAAATTGGTGTTCTATTATTTACGAGCACTATTTTATAATGCAAAATAGCGCTCGGTTGGAAAAGAAAACTTACATGCCATTTTGCCGCTCGGTTGGAGATGTCTTGCTCAACTCGCCTGTGATATCTAACATAATCATCCAAGATTTTCATATTCAATCCAATTTTAAAATTAATAAAATTTAACTGAAATCAAATTAAAATAGGATTGTAATTAAATTAAATATATAATAAATATGATATATTATAATTAATATTATCTATTAAAAATAATAATAAATAAAAATATATCTAAATAAATTAAATTAACTAAGTAAATATTAATTAATAAATTTATTAAATAATATTTGAAATAAAATTTATTAAATAAAATTAATGACTCAAAAGAATTAATTAGCATAAGATTGTCTCTAATAGAAAATCCTTTTAGATTAATCCAAATTATTGCATATACTGAATCCGACTTTATTTATTTATATGTTCGAATCATAGAAAAAATAAGAAAAAACATAATTTATTTATTTATAATTTTTAAAGATAATTAATAATTTATTTATTTATAATTTTTAAAGATAATTAATTTTTACTAATTTAACATAATATTTGAGATTAAATATTATTTGAAATATGATAAAAAAAATAAATAAATTTATTTTTTTTAATAATTATATAGTATCTAAGTATACTTAATCTGACTAATCAAGTCTTGAA
This sequence comes from Aleurites moluccanus, assembly GCA_948193065.1. Taxonomy (NCBI): domain Eukaryota; kingdom Viridiplantae; phylum Streptophyta; class Magnoliopsida; order Malpighiales; family Euphorbiaceae; genus Aleurites; species Aleurites moluccanus. Next base: position 31,411 of record CANXYC011178004.1, read on the forward strand.
TTGAAATGCACCCTGAAACTCTCTCAATAAACTTGTGCTTTGCACTGGCAAATATGTATATAAACTAATATTTTTATAATCGGATCAATTAAAAAATTAATAAAGATAAAGGGTCAGAAAGTTAAACTGAAAAAAAAAATCGATATATATATATATATAATTTAATATTTATTATATATATAATAAAAATAAATATAATACAATAAGATCATATTTTTTATAATATCAATCCAATCACATTAAATCAAAAGTTATATATATAATAAATTATAAATATTCACTTGCTCAAATATCTACTCACGCAATTAACATGCAATAAGATTATAATTTTAACGTTGAGTAAAATTAAAATGGAGTTACTGAAATTCTCTTAATTTATTTTAATTAAAAACAGCGTTGTTTTTAATTGATAAAAACGACGTTATTTTGATAAAAAAAAAATTAAAAAATTAAAAATTTTAAATTTTTTTTAAAAAATATGACCTGTTCGAACTGAAAAAATCGATTCGATTTAACTGATTTATCGATTTTTTAACCTATTTTTAAGAGATGGGTAAATAAAAACTGACCGAATTGATCCTTAGTTCGATTCTCAATTTTTTAATTTAACCAAGCAGTTCGATCTGATTTTAACAAGCATGATATAAACTTAGATATTTGAATCAATTATAGTATCTATTGAACATTCAATTAAATTATTCATCATTATAATTATGTTTATCAATTAAATCTCACTTAAGTATTTATGAAGGAATTATTTAAATTAATTACTTTACTATTTAAATTAAATACTATCTCTAGCAAAAAAAAAATCCAATAAAATTGTTTAAAAAAATAATTCTGATTAAATTAGTAAATTTTTTTATTATGATAATAAACAAAGAAAAGTATTTTTATAAAACCTTAATTACCCCTCAACAATTACTCTTCCATGATAAATGCTACTCCACAACTCTCTTCATTTCCATTTTCTCTCTATAACCATTAACCAAAGCTTGCTACATTCATTATATGGATCTCGAGAGAGAAAATAAGCCTATCCAACAAACTAGTAACCATTCTCCTTGACCTTGTATATCTCTCTCTTTCTCTTTTATTGCCTCCATTGCCATTTCTCTATCTTTATTTTTTTTCTTCCTCTTCTTCTGCTACTATTTTTTTCAAGTATTCACGAGCTCTGGTTCATTGTCTCTAATCATACAAACTCAAACGATCAATAACAATTTGTTGCATCATTCACTGTTTTGGTTGCTTAACTCGATTCGTTTTGTCTGGATAATTTGGTCCGAGTTGACTGGGTCATCAAATACCAGCCGAGTCAATTATTTTTTATTTGTTTGCAAACGTGTAGGCAGGGAGTAGAAGCCAAATCGACTAATAATAATTAGACCGAATAAAATTAAATAGATTAAATCAAAATAAAATTAATCATTTTATAATTTATTTAATTTAATTTAATTTAAAAATAAAATAAATTAAAAACTTGTTTTAATTTATAATTTTTTATTTTAAATCAAATCAAATCCAAAATATATATTTACCAGGACACTCATAGCCTAGCCAATATGATATTCTTTCGCTTTCTATTTTTATATTGTAATCCAAAAATCTGAAAATATTTCTATCAAACCTGAGAATCACCACAAAAAGAATAGCATGGCCTAATAATAAAGCAAGGGTTCAACAATGGAGGGCTCTTAATTTAGCTTTGAGGATTCCATGTACGAGAGTCAAACTGGCACCACCCACTCCATGAGCATACAGTTGCCAACTAACAAGTTCTTACATGAAAAAAAGGAATTATTAATCTCTATTATTGTCCAATTTCCTGCTTACATCATGCAAATGATCACTAAATTTCAAACTGCAGGTTTTAAAACTTATCGTGAAATATAGATCAATGATTTTTCTAACGAGTCTTTTTAATACATTTATTAAAAGTAATTATTTCGGATAAAATATAATTATAAAAAAATTATGTTAGAAAAAATATAAATAAATTAAAATAAAAATAAATTATGAGAGAAAAAATAAAAAATTTTAATAGAATTATATTTCATTATAATTTTAATTATTTGAATTTTTAATTTGTGTGATGCTGTTTGAAAAACCCATAAATCAATATCCGTAACTGAAACTGAAAGTCCTACCGACAAGCAAAGAATATATATTTAGAAAAAGATATTAAACAAAATGGACCACTGGTTTGGTCTAACTTAAGTGTGAGACAGTAAAGAGCAACGGTATCTCATGAAAAGACCGAAAAAATTTGAAGATGCTTTTAATTTATATTGACATCAATCTATTACACAATATAAGCATGTATTACATTGAGAATAAATTCATATTCAAAAACTCACAAATCAACACTTCTTACAAGAGGAAGAAACTTTCAAAGGGGAAATCAGAGAAAAAGAAAAGAAATTCTGAGGCACAACAAAGTTGTCAGTTTTACAGAGACAGCTAGATGACTAACCTCATAAAAGATTAAAGGTGTTGTACTACTGAAGGGCAGAGATGGGTGCACAATCAGCACAGCCACCAGAAATGTCAAAGATACCAAAGACAATCAAGCGTAGGGGATTTCACTTGTTTGATCTACGACCCCATTTGCATTGTTGTTCGATATGATTTCTCTCGTGAGATTGCAATGTTTTATCCACAGCAATCTTTTTTCCGTCAAACAGCACTCAAACCAGTAGGCTTATGAGACAATAAATGAATAAAATACTGGACGCTAAAGCTACTTTCTATACTGCAAACTCAGGATTGAGTGCTAATGCCTCTCTGTAAATCATTTCCTTCATCTGCTCTTCTCCCAGGGGCTGCTGCTCGAAATCAAAGGAGAACTGCTCTGGGCAGACTGGTTCATCAGCTATGTCATGTAACCTTGCAAGGTATGGATGGGCTAATGCTTCTTCAACTGTCACAGACAAATTTTAATATTTAGAAAGGAGGACTAACATGCAAAGTTTACTTAAAAGTATAATGAAATCTATTTTAAGTGGTAGCAAGCACATGTATGCCACTCAAAGCAGATCATATACTTGTTCCCAGAAGGTGTCCGTGATTATAGAGTGGAAAGCAATCATTAGCTAGTTGAACACAGAAACTGAGGAAAAGTATTAATGTACAGTCACATGCCACTGTATGAATATTGGAACTTCCAAAAGATTTTGTAGGTATGAAGGTTGCATGCTGTAATTGCCCACAATATCTTGGTCATTTGTCAAAAGATTTTACTTGCCATATAAAAGTTACAAAGTGGGGATGTGAACTTACCAGTAATTCTTTTTGTGGGATCAAATGTCAACATTCTATCAATAAGATCCATGGCCAATGGATGAACATGAGAGAAAACTTTGGCTAATGGCTGACGAGGATATGGACTGAGTTGCCTGATGTATCTTCTGGCATCCTCATTCTTGACAAACCCAAGATCTGACTCAGTTGGTGTCCCAAGAAGCTAGAGACAAAAAAAAAAAAAAAAAAGTATGCATAAGCATGCTTCCAACAAGTGCATGTCTCTAGAAACAATTCAAAAATTAATATTGTACAATCTTGTTTTGATAGGTTATATTGTTCATGTCAAAGAATCAACTATTGTTCTAAAATTGAGATTCTAGAAAGAGAGATTCTACATACAAAACTGAATGGCTTGACTTTCAAGTTTTATTTGCTTGAGTTTTACTTTACCTCTGTTAATAAGCGCATCTGATGCACATGATCTTTGCCTGGAAATAAAGGCTTTCGGTTCATAAGCTCCATAAAGATGCAACCCACTGACCACACATCAATTGCAGCAGTGTAGTCTGAAGAGTTGAGCAAAAGCTCAGGGGCTCGATACCATCTTGTGACAACATATTCTGTCATAAACTCATTCTCAGAAGTTGGCCGAGCTAGACCGAAATCACAGATCTTTAAGTCACAATTTGCATTTAACAACAAATTACTGGGCTTTAAATCTCTATGAATAACATTAGCAGTGTGTATGTACTTCAGTCCTCGAAGAAGCTGGTACAGGAAGTACTGTAGAGCATACAAGACAACAAAAATAAATAAATCTCATTGTTTAGGCTATTGAGTTATTAGAAGATCGAAGTACTTAAACTGAAAGTATAATACCTGACAATGCTCCTCTGATAAACTTTGGTTGGAGCGTATAATCTGATGAAGATCAGTGTCCATGAGCTCCGTGGCAATGTAGACATCAGTAAAGTCTCTTCGTAAAGGTGGAGGAATCACATC
>CANXYC011178391.1:0-16678 GCA_948193065.1 Aleurites moluccanus
TTTAGTGATTTGGAAAATTTAGGAATTTCTTTAATATAACTATAAGTAATATAATTTTATGTTAAATAGTATCTAAATTATTATTAATTAAATATATAGAGTCAAGAATGATTAAAGGACTAATGAATACAGAAAAATGCAAAGAAATATAACTAAGGAAAAGGAATGGAAATATGAAGTGCTCAGTGAGGTGATTAATTTACATACTATTTTGTTTAACATTGCCTTCAAATTAAATTATTGAAATTTCTATGAAATTTCATTGTTGGCCAGAAATACCAATTGTATAATCCATGATTAATTTCATGCCCTTTTATAATCCTAAATGATTCATTTTAAATGAATGTGTATGATTGGCCTAATGCTTCATGTATTAAACCCTTGAAAGTGCATAAGTTTATTTTGATATCTAATGATTAAGCACTATATGTACGACATTAATGAAATGACATAAGTTTTAATGACATTGTGCATAGTGGTTTAATGATCCTAGCTAAGAGGGGGTTAAGGTCCTAGCCATATGGTATGATCAACAGTATGAGTAAATAACATGCTATCGGACTGTAGCCTCTGCTTAAATGATCAATAATGATTCTGTCATTTTATGATATGATATACTATGAATTTTTAATGCCAATGTGAAACCAAATCCATATGTTAAATGACTTCAACTTTATGAATTTTTAATTGATTAATGAACTCATTACTATTGTATATTTTATGCCATCTTTATCTTCCTTGTGAGCATCGCCCTCATCTAGCTTTACAAGTAAGATAATATATGTATTACTCACTGAGTATTATTATACTCACCTTGTAATTATTTATTATTTTTCAGGAACAAGGTTGTAGTGGTGGTTGTTTCCCAAGTCATCCCTTTTAAAGGCTTGGGACGTCAAAAATTCCAATATAATTATTTGTTTTGTGGAATCATATTTATATACTCTTAGAGCTCCATGGTACTGTTGGATAGGTAGTTGTGAGTATATATGAATTCTTTGTTTAATGAAAGTTACAAATGAAATGAAATACAAATGATTTGTATAAGTGAATGAAGTAAAGATTATAGAAGTGCTATGAATGTTAAAATGTAATTGTGACTTGGTATGCATATATATAAATGTTTTACATATGACTATGAGAACTGTGGAGTTGAAGTTACAAGGATGGTGAAAATTTTGGGAGTATAATTTTTATACAGGTTGTGTAATATGACAAATATGTCATGGGATTATATTGAAAATACAAGGGAAACCCTAGCAAAATTTTTGTAAGAGTAATAATTATTAAGTAGATTAAAAATAAAAAAATGAATGGTTTCAAGTATGAATGATTGTAATTGACATGTTAATGGGTTCTATGGGTATCTGTTGACCTTAAGTTTACCCATACCTTAGGACCGTCACGACCCAAAAGTGGGTCATGATAAAGGTGATATTAGAGCTAAAGGTTTAGAATATGTGTCATAGGTATCAATGAGTTAATAAGTGTACCATGGAGCATAGGATTTCGTCTCATCATTTGAAATTATTTGTTAATGTAACTATCAGCATTATCCGTTATGATTTTCATCTTCTAGTTATATATATATATATATATATATATATAGAAAGATGTGTTTATTGAAAATTGATAAAAGTGTAAGTAAATTGAAAGTAAATGAGGATTGAAAGTGATTAAAAGAGATTACTGTATAGATTGAATCAATATATGCCACGACCTGTTTCTGGATCGTGATGGTCCTAGGATGCGGGAAATGACAATGTCGACCAGCACATGTAGAACCCAGTATCACATGCATAATCTGTAACCATCAATTAATTACTAATTTTACTTAGTAACTATTCATTCTATTATTCTATAATTTATTCTGCAATTTAATGCAATTGGTTGTAACAGTTATAATATCATACCATATACTCATCATATCTCATCAAATATCATTCAATTCAAGGCAAAAATCAAAGCAAAACCAGGGCATAAAAATGTAACATTCAATTCGACCAAAGTTCAATTTTCATGTATGATTTCCAATTTCAATTCTAACACATAGGCATATTATTTGATGTATATAAGACTCACCTAAGCTTCCAAATTGATTTTTGAAAATTGATTTTCCCCACAATTCTCTAAATGAGCCAATTAGGGCAACCTTGTCATAACTTGTGTCCTACATCAAATTAACCATTAATTAGTTGCCTATTAACCTCCAATTAACATATTCTAACATTAATTAACATAAAGTAACACTAAATCATCAAACCCTTTGATACAACTTCAACCAAGATAGGAAATTTAGGCATTTTCAACAATTTGCATCAATTGATGCAATCTAACACTATACCCATCAAATTCAACTCCTAAATCATCTAAATGGACCATTAAATCAAACAAACAAACTTCTTACCTAGATAGGATGATGGAGTCAAAACCTTCCCTTCAATGGTTCCTTGATTTCCTTTGCTTTTTCTTGCAAATTAATGATGGAGATAGGTAGAACAAGGTTGATTTGTAAGTTTTCTATCAGTTTGCTTATGAAAATTTGGTGGAAAAATTGAAGAAATAGAGGAGGAAATGGATGATGAAGTTTCGGCCAAACAAAGAAAGAAGAAGAAGAAAAAATGGAAAAAATTTTCTAAGTGTAAGCTTTTATACTAAAATCATATGGCAAATTACACTTTAGTCCTCAAACTTCTAAGTAATCATGCTTTGACCCCAACTTCTCCTGTAATTTATTCTGACAATTCTATCAGGATTTGGACTCCAATGTGGGGAGTCAATAAGCTTATTTTAATTTATACTTATTTATAAAAATAGTTTTTAAGTTATTTTGTGACTCTGACGGATCAATTTTTACCATTCATCTTAAAGTTCCTTTTATTTATAATTTTGCCATTAATTACTTTTTCAGTGTTCCTAAATGTTTTTCATTTCTTTCTTTTTACTAAAATTACACATGCATTAAGGTGATCCCTGGTCCAATTCAGAAATTCTTCTGTTGACCGAACTGCTAATTTCTCGGCAGTGTTCCCAACACTACTGCTTTATAGTAAAGTAACTAGTTCGCTTTCTAACTGTGTCTCTAGAATTATTTCCCATCATTTCAAGACTTATGAACCACATACTGAGAATTAAATCGTGTATATGAGTTAGGAATTTCTAGGGTATTATATTTTCCCCTATAATTAAATTCGTCCTAGAATTTAAATAGATACATACCTCACTGCTGGAACAGGAATGGATATCTGCTCCTTATCTTCTGCTCACTCTCAAAAGTGCACTTCTCCATGGACTGGTTCCTCCAAAGTACTTTAACCATCAGGATCTCTTTATTCTGCAGCTGTTTGACCTGTCGATCAACAATCTCCACTGGAAGCTCCTCATACGACAAGTCCTCATTGAGACCCACATCCTGAACATCCAATATATGTGATGGATCAGACACACACTTCCATAGCATAGAGATGTGAAAAACTGGATGTACGTGGCTCATACTAGGTGGAAGAGCCAATCTATAGGCCACATTACCTATCCTCTCCAGAATCTCAAATGGACCTATAAACCTTGGTGATAACTTTCTCCTCTTCCCAAATCTCATAATACCCATCATCGGTGAGACCTTAAGGAAGACATGATCACCAACTGCAAAATTTACATCCTTTCTATTTAGATCAACACAACTCTTCTGCCTACTGTAGGCAGTCTTCATTCGATCCCTAATCATAGGCACTTTTTCTATGGTTTCCCTGATCAACTCTGGCCCCTCTAGCTGCTTCTCCCCTAGCTCCACCAAACACACTGGAGATCTGCACTTCCTACCATATAGTACTTCAAATGGAGCCATACCAATAGAAGAGTGGTAACTATTGTTATAAGAGAACTCTATAATAATCCCGTTACTTTTGAAATCCAGAACACATAACCGAAGTATATCCTCCAAAGCTTGGATTGTCCTCTTCGACTGCCCATCAGTCTGCGGATGGAAAGCAATACTAAACTATAACTAGGTACCCATGGCCTCTTGAAAATTCTGCCAAAATCGAGTGGTGAACTGTGTACCTCTGTCCGAAATAATCATCAAAGGAACTTCATGAAGTCGCATAATCTTATCCACATACAACTGTACTTACTGAGCTGCTGTGTAGCTAGTCTTAACCTCCAGAAAATGAGCAGACTTCGTCAGACGGTCTACAATCACCTATATGGAGTCATAACCCCTGGTAGTCCTCAGTAGATCTACTACAAAATCCATAGTAACCTGCTCCCATTTTCACTCTGGCAACTCAATCTCCTGAAACAACCCTGATGGCTTCTGATGCTCAAACTTAACCTGCTGGCAGGCTAAGCATTTGGAAACAAACTGAGCCAATTCTCTCTTCATCCCAGGCCACCAATATACATCTCTCAGATCATAGTACATCTTGGTAATCCCTAGATGTACACTATATGCTGAATAGTGATCCTCTCTTATAATCTGATCCTGTAGCCCATCCATATCAGGTACACATATATGCTTCCTACACTTTAGTACACCATCCTCCACTGTAAACTCTGTCATCTTACCACTCTGCACATCTCCCTTAAGCTTCAATAGATAAGGATCCCTATCTCGAGCCACTTTAATATCACCAAGTAATAGTGCCTTCACCCTAAATTAGTCTATCAGAGCCTGGTTACGATCCTGGGATCCTAAATCCAACTCCACTCCCATATCTGTCAAATCCCTCATCTCTCGGATCAAAGGTCTCTTGCCAACCACAATATGAGCTAAACTACCCATGGACTTCCTGCTCAATGCATCAACCACTACATTGGCCTTACTTGGGTGATAAAGTATCTCACAATCATAATTCTTAAGTAACTCCATCCATCTGCGCTGCCGAAGATTCAGATCCTTCTGTTGAAATATATACTGTAAACTCTTATGATCAGTATATATCTCACATTTTGATCCATACAAGTAGTGTCTCCAAATCTTCAATGCAAATACCACAGCTGCCATTTCTAAATCATGAGTCGGATAATTTGCTTCATGCTTCTTTAACTGACGAGAAGCATAAGCAATCACCCTACCATTTTGCATCAGCACACACCCCAATCCAATACAAGAAGCATCACAATACACCATGAATTTCTCACCTTCTATTGGCAATGCCAACACTGGAGCACTGGTGAGGCAATACTTCAAAGTCTAAAAGTTGCGATCACACTCATCATTCCATACATAACTCTCATATTTACGCATCAGCCTAGTCAATGGAGCTGCAATCTTGGAGAAGTCCTTCACAAATCTCCTGTAATATCCTGCCATACCCAAAAAACTGCAAACCTCTGAAACACTGGTAGGCTGAGGCCAATTAGCAACCGCTTCAATCTTCTGAGGGTCCACCTTGATTCCATCCTTGCATATCATATGCCCAAGGAAACACACTTCGGTTAGCTAGAACTGATATTTAGATAGCTTAGCATACGGTTAGCTAGAACTGATATTTAGATAGCTTAGCATATAGTTGATGCTCTCGAAGTGTCTACAAAACAATCTTCAGATGCTCCACATGCTTCTCCTTACTCCTAGAATAGATAAGTATATCATCAATGAATACAATGACAAACTTAACCAAATATGACTTGAACACCTTGTTCATCAAATCCATGAATACAACCGGTGTATTGGTCAACCCGAATGGCAACACCAAGAACTCATAATGCCTATACCGGGTCTTGAAAGTAGTCTTAGGTACATCACCCTTCTTAATCTTCAACTGGTAATACCTAGACCTCAGATCAATCTTCGAAAAATGACTAGCATCCTACAGTTGATCAAACAAGTCATCTATCCGAGGCAATGGATACTTATTCTTCACTGTCACCTTATTCAGCTGCCTATAGTCTATACACATCCTTAAAGAGCCATCTTTCTTCTTTACAAACAATACCAGTGCACCCCAAGGAGAACTACTCGGTCTGATGAACCCTCTCTCTAATAGCTCATGTAATTGCACCTTCAATTCCTTCAGTTTAGCTAGAGCCATTTTGTATGGAGGAATGGATATAAGATCAGTGCCTGCATGCACCTCAATCTCAAACTCAATCTCCATATCTGGGGAAATCCTAACAACTCCTCAGGAAATACATCAGGAAACTCCCTAACTACCGGTATCTGATCAAGATCTACAGAAGATTTATGCACATCTATCATATGAGAGAAATAGGCTGAACAGCCTTTCCCAATCATCCTCATAGCCTGGATAGCAGAAACCAGATTAATCCTGAAATACCGAATATCATCCTGAAACTCAAACTTTGTCTAACCCTCAGGCTGAAACCTAACCCTCTTTCGATAACAATCAATAATTGCTCGGTGCCCCGTAATCCAATCCATACCTAGAATAACATCTAACTATAATACAGGCAACTCAATCAAATCAGCACGTAATATATTATCATCAATCACAATCACACAGTCAGGATAGTAATAATCCACATCAATACTATCACCCATAGGAGTAGCAATCATTAAAGGCACATCTAACAATCTCCTTTCCTTATTCAATTTAGGTGCAAAATGTGGTGACACCAAGGAATGAGTAGCACCCAAATCAAATAAAGCATCTGTAATCTTATTCTAAATCATAATCGTACCTGTGAATACATTATCTGATCTTTAGGCCTCCTGGGTGTTGATTGCAAACACTCTGCCCTGAGCCCTACTAGTTGGAGCCTGAATACCACTGGAAGTCTATCCTTCTCTACCTCTACCTCTACCTGAAGCCTCTATGCCTAGATTCTGACTCATCTATACCGTCTGCTGAGAAACTGTAGCAGATGGCTACTGCTGCTCACCCTATAGAGGACATCTGCTAATGAAGTGACCATGATGTCCACACTTCAAACAAGAACCTGACTGTAACCGGCACTCCCCTCCATGCCTCTGTCCACAAAACCCATAAACTGGCACACCAGACATCTGTGCTGATGGTCTAGAGGAATCCTGTGAATAAGCAGGTGTAGACCGTAACACTGGTGGTCCTCTACTCTGAACCCTCCTCCTCTGACTATTAACTGTAGATCTTTGATCAAATCGAGGCACTGGCTCTGTCTACCTAGGTTGGGAGCTTCTTTCCCCCTTCCTAATCTGAGATCCTGGACCCTCTTTCCTCTTCTGGTCCCTCTTTACCCTCTCTGCCTTATACTTCTCTTCCATTTGTGTGGCCTTATCAATAATTGTCATCAAAGAAGTAAACTCTGTAGCCAACAAAGCATTATGTAGTGCAGCATGTAAACCCCTCCAAAACCTACTGATCAGATCAGCCTCTGTAGGAACAATATGAGTAGCATACCTACTCAACCTGATGAACTCATCTGTATACTCCTCAACAGATCTGTCTCCCTGCTCTAACTGCTCAAACCGTACTAGATTATGGGTCTTCACCCCCTCAGTAATAAACTCATCAATAAGCCCCTGTTGAAATTCAATCCATGTAGGTGGGTGCTCACCATAAAGCCTGGGCTCCATCCTCCTAGAAAACTAGGTCCATGCCTTCCTCTTTAGTAATAGCCCAACAAGCTCCACAGCTCTCAACTCAGAACAAGGTAATCTTCTCACTACCTTTTCGATCTCCTCCAAGAAATCCATAGGATCACCACCTCTGTCTCCCCTGAACTTAGGCAAGTTTAGCTTCAGAAATCTAAACATCGATACACCATACTCCTCAATCACTCTACAGCCTCTCTGTATAGCATGCTCCCTAGGAACCTCTATTGGCTGCACAGGAGCCGATGCCACTGGAACTGCCTCTGGTGCCACAGGTGGAGGCACTGCTTCTGGAACTAGTGGTGGTGGTACATGCTGACGCTCTCGCCTAAAATCAACCATCTCTCTATGTAACTCCATCAACCCCCTCATCATCTCTACTCTCTAGGGATCGTCGCCCCCTCTCTGTATCCTCTGAAGTCTGTCGGGATAACATACCCTGTGAAATTGAAATCTCCCTCACTAAAGACTCATTAAGGGCTACCTCGGCCTCTCTGATATCTCTATCCCTCTTGTCAGATATCTCTGTAATCTATCAAGAAAAACAAAATCACACTTAGAATATAACAAAAATGCAGAATAATAACATATAACAGACGATAACAACAAAAGACAACAAAGGAAGTCTTATGCTCCATGGTTTACTTAATTCTACCCCATTTTGTACTTAGTCACTATTCCTCTGTAATTCAAGTACTATTCATCTATAACCTAGAATTTCACTATCTGTAACCTAGAGCTCTGATACCACCTCTGTCATGACCCATTTTCAGATCGCAACGGTCCTAAGATGAGGGAAATGCCAATGGAAATCGACACCCGTAAAACCTAGTATCACATGCATAATCTATAGCCATCAATTAATTACTAATTTTACTTAGTTACCATTCATTCTGTTATTCTGCAATTTAGTGCAATTGGCTATAACAGTTATAATAACATGCCATATACTCATCATATCTCATCAAATATCATCAGATATATATATATATATATACATGTTCATTTCCTAGCTAACCCATACATACCCTATGGAGCAGCTAGATTATGAACATTAAAATATAGAATTCAGAATGTATACATCAAATAACAGCTAGCAGAAATTCTCAAATGACAGACGGCAGGATTCTGCAATCTACTCCTCTTCTGAAATGGTTAAACAAAGAAAAGGTGAGTATATAAGATACTCAGTGGATCTATATGCATCACTAGTTAAATGGGATGGAACAATAATATATATACATGATAAAGGAACAATGGGACAATATCAATCATGTTGGTTTACAGAATCAGTATCAGAAATCGATAGGAATATCAATGGTCATATCAAGTAATGGAATTATATGGCAAGACAGATATAGGGCCCTGTAACATATAGACTATATGTAATCACACAATCGATCACATATCAAGTAGGCATAAGACTGATAAGGTCCTATGACCAGGACCAATAACCCTTCCTAGTTAGGGCATTAATATCAATGTGCACAATGTCGACAGTATGTACCCACTACCCTGTCGGAACAGCAGCTCTGTCAAACCACATATAGGTCAATACAAATGAATATCATATCAATAGACACCATTATGCAATAATGGTATCATCACTGTCAATAAACTCAATATCTTTCAAATCAAATGGTATTTTAATCAAAGGCATTGCAATGTACAATATACAATCAAGGATAAGGGTTATGGTAAACAACAAAGGTATGGAACAAAGGTTGGTTCGGCAAAGAAAATCAGCAGGCCAATTGGCATGCCAATGTCCCTGGCTACAATGGCATTCAAATGGTAGGCCTATGGAATACAAAGAAATAGGCCAATGAAAAAATAAACTAGGCATTTTATCAAACACTTGATAGGCACAATTAAGCAAGCCAATTGGTTATGTTTAGGTGCAAGTTTGGCTTGCCCATTTCAAACAACAACAATGCACATTGGCAACAATACAATAGGTATCAAATCCATAAGAATAAACAACACAAAATGGATCAAAATACATAAGAATTCAAGGCAAAAATCAAAGCAAAACCAAGGCATGAATAGTAACATTCAATTCGGCCAAAGTTCAATTTTCATATATGGTTTCCAATTTCCATTCTAACACATTAGGCATGTTATTTTATGTATATAAGACTCACCTAAGCTTCCAAATTGATTTTCCCCACAATTGTCCAAATGAGCCAATTAGGGCAACCTTGTTACAACTTGTGTTCTACATCAAATTAACCACTAATTAGTTACCTATTAACCTCCAATTAACATATTCTAACATTAATTAATATAAACTAACACTAAATCACCAAACCCTTTCATACAACTTCAACCAAGATAGGAAATTTAGGCATTTTCAACAATTTGCATCAATTGATGCAATCTAACACTATACCCATCAAATTCAACTTATAAATCATCTAAATGGACCATTAAATCAAACAAACAAAATTCTTATCTAGATAGGATGATGGATCCGAAACCTTCCCTTCAATGGTTCCTTGATTTTCTTTACTTTTTCTTGCAAATTAATGATGGAGATAGGTAAAACAAGGTTGGTTTGTAAGTTTTCTATCAATTTGCTTAAGAAAATTTGGTGGAAAAATTGAAGAAATGGATCATGAAGTTTCGGCCAAACAAAAAAAGAAGAAGAAAAAATGGCAAAAATTTTCTAAGTGTAAGCTTTTATACTAAAATCATATGGCAAATTACACTTTAGTCCTCAAACTTCCAAGTAATTATACTTTGACCCCAACTTCTTTTGTAATTTATTTTGACAATTCTTTCAGGATTTGGATTTCAATGTGGGGAGTCAATAAGCTTATTTTAATTTTATACTTATTTATAAAAATGATTTCAGAATCATTTTGTAACTCTGATGGACCAATTTTCACTATTCACCTTAAAGTTCCTTTTATTTATAATTTTGCCATTGGGTAATTTTTTAGTGTTCCTGAATGTTTTTCACTTTTTTCTTTTTACCAAAATTACACATGCATTAAGGTGATCTTTTATCCCCTGGTCCAAGTTAGAAATTCTTTTGTTGACCGGACTGCTAATTTCTTGGCAGTGTTCCCGACACCACCGTTTTTCAAAAAAGTAACTAGTTCGCTTTCTAACTGTGTCTCTAAAATTATTTCCCATCATTTCAAGACTTATGAACCATATACTGAGAATTAAATCATGCATATGAGTTAGGAATTTCTAGGGTATTACAATATATGAGAAGTTGATATTGACTATGTTAGTATCAACCACAATGATAATAGACTGCTAAAAGATTTCATGTCATTAACTTGAATAAATAGTGAATGAATATTATAGTGAATTGTCAGTGAAAGTAAAATCAGCTTTAAATGAATGATAGAATGAGTGGAATGATGCTGAGTAAGTATGATGGATGATTCCAAATAATAGAAAATTTAAATTTATTGAGGTATAGAATAATGAAGATTTAACGATATGATAATGGAACGATAGTGACAGGACTAGTGCTATAGTGATTAAATATAATGTGTGATATATCATGAGCATAGAAAGTATGATTATAATAAAATGATAGTGACAGAATTAAAATTATAGCGATAAATAAATAATAAGAATTTCAAAAAGGGTATAATTAATTGAGCACTGAAGTTTAGCCATAAGTTCGTATTGCAGTCAAACACATAAAGAGAAACACATGGAATTGCACTAGTGATATAAAGATTACGAAAATAAGATGTTAGTGAGAGATATGAAAATTATGGAAATTTGTTAATAGTCTAAGAATGTTAATAAGTGATATAAAGGAATTGGAACACAAAAGTTTTTTGGAGACTATTAGAGGTAAAAATATCAATCATTACATTATTGAATAAGAAAATTTGACGATGAATTTTATCGAAGTGGGATAGAGTGTATACACCTCAGACTGTAATACAATAGATAGTAAGGAAATAGTGAATCAGAGTGTAATAGCCAGTGCTTGGAATGTTAGAGTAGATATGTGTTTGTTTGTTTGTTTAAAGAATGTTTGCATGTGTATGATTACATATGCATGGTAGATAATTTAGAATGTTATGTTGAGTATAGATTACTCCTAGAATGATTATGTAATAACTCACCCAAGTTTAAAAGGAAATTAAGAAGAAATAATAAGAGTTTAAAAGGGATTTATGAAAAACCGAATGAACCGTCAATTGGGTAGAATTTTCTTTTTCTTTTTTTTTTTTAGTGTCACACCCTAACTCCAAAGGTGCGACAGTCCTAGGGAAAGGGTAGGCTTAAGGCCACCATAAACCCGTAGAACTCACAAATCATGAATCTCATATAAATTAAATCATTTACAGCATCTTATTATCATAGCATAATCATGTCCATACATACAAATAAATATAAAACTTATCTTTCTATTATCATTTCACATCTTTCTCTTGTTCCTTAATGAACAAAAGAGACATCTCACATCACTGAGAAACAAGAGTACCCAAAAAGGTAACAATCATACATCAAAATATTTTAGTATCCACGAAAGACTAACTATGGAGCTCTAGAGTGTACTCCAATACAAATTATATCATAATACCATTAATTTAAATATACAAAATATCTCAAGATCATTACAATGAAGCTTCTCAGAATGAACAAGTCAAGAAGCTTGATCCTCTCTATTAGCTCCTTCACGAGCTATGCTATCACCTGAAATCCACAGAAGAGGAATGAGCCTTCAACTCAGTAAGATATGAACATTATAATCAAATATCAGAATATTGAATCATGGTCGTGAACAAATAATTATACATATAGGTATGAAAGGAATCATAAGCTTTGCTTGAAGGAAACATGGTACTCACAATAATATTGGCTATATCAAATCATATCATAAATCAAATCATGGTTCATATTTAGAACATAGAATGCCCACAAGGAATGGCATTATCAAATCTCATATGGAAGAACTGATCTCATATCATATCATACGTATCGGTAGCCTTGCTACCTTAATGTGCACACATGCTTTGCCAGGCATGCGCTTAGAGCTCATGGCCCCCTCTAGGTAGAAGACCAATAAAAACCCTATCGGCTGAGCTCCCAAAGTGCACAATGGACCAATGAATTTACTCTCATTGGGAAGAGCGTTCTATCCGTAGGTCATGAGTTTCAATCTCATAGGAAGTATATTGGTCACAAGACCATCATCATTCAACATCATTCAAATCGGGTTCACAAGCAAGAAACGTATGAACTTGATCTAAGGATATTGATCAAGTCATTCACATTATACAAGTATATAAATATTTATATAATAGGATACTCAAATATAAGAATACTTTAGTCATTATATTACAAAGAACAATAATCAAATAGGATGTTCATACTTACTTCTTACACAAATTTCTCTTAAATTATTCCTTAGAAATCTGCTCACTTAATTCCTCAATCAAATTCGAATTTCTCCTCCTAAGAAATTCTCCAAATATACAAAATTAGGGTTTCTTGAGACTAATAATATTCAACATGATTTCCCATTAATTAATTATCTTAGAATCTCTATTCTTAATCCCCAACAATAATTTCATTTATCTCTTAAAGAAAATCTGCATTAAATTTTCGGAGTTACTGTTCATGGCATTCTCACCAAACTGATTTCTCCCACATTAATTACCATTAATAGCTTCAGATCACTAGCAATAAATTCTATATACCCAATATTAATTATCCTAATCTATAGACTTAAATAAATCTAAAGAAAATAGCTTGAGGAGAAAATTTACCTTATTTTCCTCAACACTGATTGCTCAAATCTGGTAATTTCTGCCTTAATATTGACTAATTTAGAAGTCTAAAGCATTAATTTGAGTATTAATGTCTTAGAAAATAAAATGGAACAAATCTGAGAAAAAGACTGAATTAACGAAAGAAGAAGAAAGAAGGGAAAAATCGTGAAATGCTACAGGGAGGTTGCTGGGTTTAAATAAACACTGCCCCAGAAACACGCCACCCAGCTCGCCAATCTGCCTCTTCACATTCCCAGCTTGCACTTCCAGCTCGCCAAACTTGATCCGACAGTGCTACCTCGCACATTCCAGTTCATATATGTTACATCGCATATGTTGCCTCGCTAGACTCTCCTCGCAACTCTTCCTCATATATGCCACCTTGGCAATGCTTCTTCACCTCTTCGCTCCTTCGCTTCTTCACTTCTTCATGAACTGCCACTTCGCACATTCCCTCTTCGCATAATGCCTCTTCACCTTTCCTCTTCGTTAAATCCTCTTCGCCTTTCCTCTTCATCTTATCCTCTTCGCCAAATCCTCTTCGCCTTATCCTCTTCTCCTTTCCTCTTCGCGAATTGCCACTTCAGTAAACTCACCTCGCCACTTTGCCATTTAGCCACTTCGCAAAATGCCTCCTCATTTTGCTGGCTCGCCATAACAAAATTCCTCTAAGTTAAAAACCTTGCCTAGACAACTCACACTTAGCCAGCTCGCAAATGAGCTGCAAATATCCAAACTTAATAATTATTTTTATCACTTACAATCAACATGTAGGGGAACAACATATCAAAATTTCAAATCAAAAAGACCAACACACAGACCATGGTGACTCTCCAAATGTCACCCAGACTTGCTGCCTTTGAATCTCTTCGAACAGGTCTAATAAAACCCACTCTACATTGAGATCCAATTACCTAAAAATTCTGAAATTTTACAGCAATCTTTTTAACATACAAATGAACATTTTTCATGTTCACACCTTTAGCTAATTCTACCTCAGTCATTACCAGTAATTATAAATAGACATTACATCCCTGTAGAAACTCTCAACCAGACCAGCCTTGCTCAAATAGACACAACTCATCACACACACAGAATTTTGCCAAACCATTTTACAGAATTATAATCAAGACATAAAATCACAACTTTCATGTTTTACACTTTATCAAATTTTGACATTAAGAACATGAAATTATCATCACAAAATCCTGCAGCATCAAAATTCAGAAATTCCTGAAATTCTCAACATTCTTATTTAAAATTAAAATAATTCTCCAAACTTACAAATTCAATAAAACACTACAAAATGGCAGATATTACATTCTTCCCCCCTTAGGTAAATTCGTCCTCAAATTTATAATAGGCTGCCTCAAATTTGAAATAAATGGGGATATCTCTCTTGCATGCTTTGCTCACTCTCCCATGTGCATTATTCCATAACTTGATTTCTCCATAAAACCTTAACCATAGGTATCTCCTTATTCCTTAGCTTCTTAACCATTCAATCTACAATTGCAACTGGGATCTCTTCATATGACAAATCTGATTGGATATCCACTTCTGGCACTTGCAACACATGAGAAGGATCGATTACATACTTTCGAAGCATTGATACATGAAATACCGGATGTACCTTATCTATGCTAGGAGGCAAAACCAACTTATAGGAAACTTCCCCAACCTTGCTCAAGATCTCAAAAGGTCCAATAAACCTTGGAGACAACTTACCTTTCTTGCCAAATAGTAGAACTCCTTTCATTGGAGAAATCTTTAGAAACACAAGATCTCCAATGGAAAACTGAAGATCCTTTCTCTTCGGATTGGCATAACTCTTCTGGCGATTGAAAGTTGTCTTCAATCTTTCTCTAATCAATGGAACCTTCTCGGAAGTATACCTTATCAATTATGGTCCTTCAATATGCTTCTCTCCAACTTCATCCCAACACAAAGGAGATCTACACTTCCTTCCATACAAAGCTTCATATGGAGACATTTGAATTGCTGAGTGATAGTTGTTGTTGTAAGCAAATTCAATCAATGGCAAGTGAGCATCCTAAGCTCCTCCAAAGTCTAGAATGCACATCCTTAGCATGTCTTATAGAGTTTGGATAGTCCTTTTTAATTGTCCATCTATTTGCGAATGGAAAGCCGTGCTGAAATCAAGCTAAGTACCCAAACACTCTTGCAATTTCTACCAAAATCTTGAGGTAAACTAAGTACCTCTATCTGATATGATCGAAACTGGTACTCTATGAAGCTTAACAATCTCATCCACATAAATCTGAGCATACTGAGAAACTCCATAGGTTGTCTTAACTGGTAAGAAATGGGCCGACTTGGTCAATCTATCTACAATGACCCATATCGAGTCATAGCCTTTTGAAGTCCTTGGCAATTCGACCACAAAATCCATGGTCACTCTTTCCCATTTCCATTCCGGCAATGGCAACTTTTGAAGTAATCCAGATGGCTTTGATGCTTAAACTTGACTTGCTGACAAGTTAAACACTTGGCCATATATTCAGCAACATCTCTCTTCATTCCACTTCACCAATAAGAATTCTTGATGTCATGATACATCTTTGTTGCATCTGGATGCACATTATACTTGACATGATGTGCTTCCTTAATAATCATATCTCTAAACCCATCAACTGCTGGAACACATAGCCTACTTCCATGCTTTAACAAGCCATCAACCACATGAAATCCTAGAGCTTTTTCTAATCCCACTTCATTCTTTATCTTCACCAATTGAGGGTCTCTATCTTGAGCTTCTCTAATTTGATCAATGAGAAGTGGCTTGACTTGGAAATTTACCAAAAGCACTCTTGACTCTGATAATTCCCAACTGATTCCCATATCATGCAATCCTTGCACTTCCCTCACTAAGGACCTTCTGCTCACTTGAATATGGAACAAGCTTTCCAAGGACTTCCTACTCAGTGCATCCCCTACCATATTGGCTTTCCCTTGATGATATAGGATTTCACAGTCATAATCCTTAAGTAATTCAACCCATTTTCTTTGCCTAAGGTTAAGATCCTTCTGCTGAAAGATATACTTCAAACTTTTATGATCTTTGAAAATCTCACACTTCTCACCATACAAGTAATGTCTCTAGATCTTCAATGCAAACACCACTGCAACTATCTCCAGATCATGAGTGGGATAGTTCATCTCATGCTTCCTCAACTGCCTTGAAGCATAAGCTATCACTCTTCCATGCTGCATAAGCACACAACCAAGCCCCACTCGCAATGCATTGCAATACACCACATATCCTCCTTCACCCGATGGCAAAGCTAACACAGGATCCGTGGTAAGACAAATCTTCAACTTCTGGAAGCTCTCTTCACATGCATCTGACCATAGAAATTTGAATTGC
>CANXYC011178698.1:0-12829 GCA_948193065.1 Aleurites moluccanus
ATTTGCAATTCCTAACACTAAATCATAAACTCATTCTTTACAACTTCAAATTTAAGCATTCAAATTGGGAATTCCATCAAATTTGGATAATCTAATGCAATTAAACATATTACCCATTCAATTCAACCTAAATAAACACTAGATCATTAATCAAATCAAACAAAACAACATCTTACCAAAATTGCTTCAAGTGGCCGAATTGCTCTCCAAGATAGTCCTCCCAATCCATTGCTCCTCACTTCAATCTAAGGTTAGAAATGAACTTAGCTACCTTGATTTGTTATATTTCCATCAAAATCCTAAAGAAATCTATAAGAAATAAGAAAGGATGAAGATGGGAGAAGAAAAAATGGAGCACAACAATGGAAGAAAAGAAAATGGGGAAGAAGAAACTGAAAATGGTGATGGTAAAATAAGACAAAATCAATTGAAAAATTACAACTAAACCCTCCAAGTTTCAACCTTTACACTTTGGTCCTTAAATCTTCTGAAATTTATTTTGACAATTCCGTCAGAATTTAGATATTAGAGTGGGAAATGCATAGGCTTATTTTAATTTATCCTTATTTATAAAAATGGTTCTGGAGTCATTCTGTAACTCCGACCGACCACTTTCCACTATTCACCTTGAATTTCCCTTTATTTACCAAAATGCCATTACTTACTTTTTCAGTGTTCCTAAATGATTTTCATTTCTTTCTTTTTACCAAAATTAAACATAAATTATGGTTATATTTTACCCCGAGATCAACTTCAGAATTTCTTCCGTTGACCGGACTGCTAATTTCTCAGCAGTGTTCCCGACATCGCCAGTTCTCGGAAAAGTTTGAAATTTACTTTCTAACTATGTCTCAAAAATTATTTCCCACCATTTCAAGACTAATGGACCACATATTGAGAATTAATTCATGTATTCATATTATGGCTTTCTAGGGTATTACATTCTATCCTCCTACAAATAAATTCGTCCTCGAATTTAAATAGAAACATACCTCATTGCTGAAACAGGGATAGATATCTGCTTCGCATCTCCTACTCGCTCTCCCATGTACACTCCTCCATCATCTGGTTCCTCCATAGCACTGTCACCATAGGGATCTCTTTATTTTGAAGCTTCCTGACCTGTCTGTCAATAATCTCCACAGGTAGCTCCTCATATGAAAAATCCTCACTAAGATCCACATCCTGCACCTCTAAAATGTGTGATGGATCCGATACATATTTCTAGAGTATCGATATATGGAAGACTGGATGTACGTGGCTCATACTGAGTGGAAGAGCCAATCTATAGGCCATACTGCCAATCCGCTAAAGTATCTCAAACGGGCCTATAAATCGTGGTGATAGCTTCCCCCTCTTCCCAAATATCATAACTCCTCTCATCGGTGAGACCTTTAGGAAGACATGATCACCCATTGAAAACTGTACATCCTTCCTCTTCGGATCAGCATAACTCTTCTGCCTACTGAAGGCAGTCCTCATCCGCTCTTTGATCATAGGAACCTTCTCCATAGTCTCTCTAATAAGCTCTGGTCCCTCTAGTTGCTTCTCTCCCGGCTCCACCCAACACACTGGAGATCTGCACTTCCTACCATATAATACTTCAAATGGAGCCATACCAATCGAATAGTGATAACTGTTATTGTAGGAGAACTCTATCAGCGGCAGATAATAATCCCAACTACCTTTAAAATCCAAAACACATAATCTGAGCTTGTCCTCCAATGTCTGGATCGTCCTCTTTGACTGCCCATCAGTCTGCGGATGAAAAGCAGTACTAAACCGTAGCTGGGTACCCATAGCCTCCTAAAATTTCTGCCAAAACCAGGATGTGAACTGTGTACCCCTATCAGATATGATCACCAAAGGAACTCCATGAAGACGCACAATTTTATCAACATACAACTGTGTGTACTGAGCTGTTGAATAGCTGGTCTTAACCTCTAGAAAATGTGCAGAATTCATCAATCGATCAACAATAACCTAAATAGAGTCATACCCCTCCGAAGTCCATGGTAGACCAACTATGAAATCCATGGTAACCTGTTCCCATTTTCACTCTGGCAGCTCTATCTCTTGAAGTATCCCTGATGGCTTCTGATGCTCAAACTTAACTTGCTAATAGGCTAAGCACTTAGATACAAACTGAGCTACGTCTTTCTTCATCCTTGGCCACCAATAAACATCTCTGAGATCATGGTACATCTTGGTAATCCCTGGATGTACACTGTAAGCAAAATAGTGTGCCTCTTGTATGATCCAATCCTGTAGCTCATCACAATCTAGTACGCAGATACGTCTCCCACATCTCAATACCCCATCATCAATAGCGAACTCTGTCATCTTACCACTCTAAACCTCTCCCCTCAGCTTCAGAAGATAAGGATCTCTATCTTAGGCCACTTTTATGTCATCTATCAACAGTGACCTCACCCGAAATTAGGCTATCAGAGCCTGGTTCCGATCCTGGGAACTCAAATCCAACTCTACCCTAAAATCTGCCAACTGCCTCAAATCTCTGATCAATGGCCTCCTGCTAATCACAATATGAGTAAGGCTACCCATAGACTTCCTGCTCAGAGCATCTGCCACTACATTGGCCTTCCCTGGGTGATAGAGAATCTCACAGTCATAATCCTTCAGAAACTCAACCCATCTGCGCTGCCTCAGATTCAGATCCTTCTGCTGAAATATATACTGCAGACTCTTATGATCAATACATATCTCACATTTAGACCCATATAAGTAATGTCTTCAAATCTTCAAGGCAAAGATAACTGCTGCCATCTCCAGATCATGAGTCAGATAATTTACTTCATGCTTCTTTAACTGTCGAGAAGCATAAGCAATTACCCTACCAATCTGCATCAGAACACACCCTAGGCCAATCTGAGAAGCATCACAATATATAGTGAATTTCTCCCCCTCAACTAGTAATGCCAAAACCGGAGCCCTGGTAAGGCAATACTTCAGAGTTTGGAAGCTATGGTCACACTCATCCGTCTAGACATATCACTCCTGATTCCTCATCAATCTAGTCAAAGGAGCTACAATACGGGAGAAATCTTTCACAAACCTCTAATAATAACCAGCCATACCCAGAAAGCTGCGCACCTCTGAAACACTGGTAGGCTGTGGCCAATTAGCAACCACCTCAATCTTTTAAGGATCCACCATAATACCCTCCTTACAGATGACATCTCCCAAGAAGCAGACCTCAGTCAACCAGAACTGACACTTGGATAATTTAGCATACAGCTGGTGCTTCCGAAGTGTCTGTAACACAATCCTCAAATGCTCCCTGTGCTCCTCCTCACTCCTGGAATAAATAAGAATGTCATCAATGAAAACAATGACAAACTTATCCAAATAAGACCTGACCACCTTGTTCATTAGATCCATAAAGCCACTGGAGCATTTGTCAACCCGAATGGCAATACTAGGAACTCATAATGACCATAACAGGTTTTAAAAGCAGTCTTGGGTATATCTTCACTCTTGATCTTCATCTGATGATACCCAGACCTCAAATCAATATTAGAAAAATGGTTGGCACCCTGCAGCTGATCAAATAAGTCATCTATCTGTGGCAACGAATACTTGTTTTTCACTGTGACCTTGTTCAGCTGCCTATAATCAATACACATCCTCAATGAGCCATCTTTCTTTCTCACAAACAGAACCGGTGCACCCCAAAGAGAATTACTAGGTCTGATAAACCCTCTATCCAATAGCTCCTATAACTGTATCTTTAATTCCTTCAGTTTTACTGGAGCCATTTTATATGGTGGAATGGATATTGGGTCTGTGCTTGCATGCACCTCTATCTCAAACTCAATCTCCTTGTCATGAGGTAATCCTGGCAACTCCTCAAGAAAAACATCAGGGAACTCCTGAACCACCGGTATCTGATCCAATCGTACAGAAGACCTATGTACATCCACTACATGAGCTAAATAGGTTGAACAACCTTTCCCAATCATCCTTCTAGCCTAGATAGCAGATATAAGGTTAACCCGGAACTCCCGAATATCACCCTGAAACTCAAACTCCTGCTGCCCCTCAGACTGGAATCTAATCCTCTTCCTATAACAGTCTATCACTGCCCGGTGTCTAGTCAATCAATCCATACCCAATATCACATCCAACTCAAGCACAGGCAACTCAATCAAGTCAACACGTAGAATACGATCATCAATCTCAATAATGCAATTAGGATAATAATGATCAACATCCACACAATCCCTTATAGGAGGAGCAACAGACAATGGAACATCTAATAACCTCCTTTCCTTATTCAATTTGGGTGCAAAATGTGGTGACACAAAAGAGTGAGTTGCACCCGAATCAAATAAGGCATCTGCAACCTCATTCTGAACTAGAATAGTACCTGTAACAACATTATCTGATCGCTGGGCATCTTGAGTGTTGACCGAAAATACTTTACCCTTGCTCCTATCAGCTGAAGCCTGACTGCCACTGGGAGCCTGGCCTCCCCTGCCTCTGCCTCTAGTAGCATCTATACCCTGATTCTGATTAGCCTGAACCCCTGGCTGAGAAACTGTAACCGATGGCTGCTGGTCTGACCTCAATGGACAAGTGTTCATATAATAGCCCTGCTGGCCACACCTCAAACATGCACCTATTCGCCTCCAGCACTCCCCTCCGTGTCTGTGACCACAATACACACAAACTGGTATACCAGAAGTCTGAGTAACTGGACTCGAAGAACCCTGAGAGTATGCAGGTGCTAACTATACCACTGGATGACCCCTACTCTGCAGTCTCCTCCTCTAACTACTACCCGTAGATCTCTGCTCAAATCTGGGTACTAGCTATGCCTGCTTAGGATGGGAGCTTCTCTCCCCCCTCCTACTATGTAATCTCGGACCACCCTTCCTCTTCTGTTCTCTCTTGGCTCTCTCTGTCTTATACTTTTCTTCCATCTGAGTGGCCTAATCTATCACTGTGGTCAGAGAAGTAAACTCTGTGGCTAACAAGGCATTATGCAAGGCAGCATGCAATCCCCTCCTGAACTTGCTGATCAAATCTGTCTCTGTAGGTACTATGTGAGCAGCATATCTACTCAGTCATATGAACTCCTCGGCATACTCCTCTACTAACCTATCACCCTGCTCTAGCTGCTTAAATCTCACCAGATTATGGGTCCTAACACCCTCAGTGATGAACTTGTCAATCAGACCCTGACGAAACTCTGCCTAAGTGGGTGGGTGCTCTCCATATAGTCTGGTCTCCATATGTCTCGAAAACCACATCCAGGCTTTTCCCTTAAGTAACAAACCCACCAACTCTACTGATCTCAGCTCAAAACAAAGTAGTCTCCTAACTACCTTCTCCACCTCTTCCAGAAAATCAACAGGATCTGTACCTCGGTCCCCTTTGAACTCTGGCAAGTTTAGCTTCAGAAAGCTAAACATAGAAACTCCTCCCTCCTCCATCTCTCTCCTTCCTCCCTATACAGCTGGCTCCATCTGAGCCCCCACTAGCTGCACAGGAGTCGGTGCCACTACCTTAGGTACCACTGGTGGCTGTACTACTACAAGAGCAGGTGGTGGCTGTCCCTGCTGTCTCTCCCTCCTAATCTCTGCCATCTCCCTCCTCAGCTCCATTAAACCCCTCATCATCTCAACCCTCAAAGGGTCATCTACCCTATCTGAGTCCTCTGAAGTCCGTCAGGATCGAGACGGACCCTCTGATACACTAACCTCCCTTACTAGGGACTCATTGGAGGCAACCTCAGCCTCCCTGCTGTCTCTATCTCTGCTGTCAAACATGTCTGTAATCTGTCAGGAAAAAACATAAATGATCTCAGAATACAGTAAAAACATAGAATATAGACATATAACAGACGATAACAGTAATAGACGACAAAGGAAATCCTATGCTCCATGGTATACTTAATTCTACCCCATTTTGTAACTAGTCACTATTCCTCTATAACAAAGTCACTATTCATCTGTTACCTAGATTCACATTCTGTAAACCTAGTGATCTGATACCACCTCCGTCACGACCCGGTTTCGCTAGATCTTGACGGTCCTAGGGCACGGGAAATGCCAATGGCGACCGGCACTCGTAGAACCTAGTACCATATGCACAATCTATAAACCTCAATATATTATCCATTATTTATAATTACCATTCATTATATTATCCTGTTATTCATTCTGTTAACCTGTCAATTATTCTGTCACCATTCTGCAATTGGCTGTCACAAGTATATATCATATATCATGCATCATCATATAATCAATATATACCATCAATATCATATATAACAATGTTCATCTCCTAGCTACCCAATATATACCCATGGAGCAGCTAGATAATGAACACCAAAATAATCTAAATACAATAATCCAAAAGTATATACATCAGAAAGTCTGTAGCAGGAATACATAGAGAAACATATGACTGGATCCTGCAACCTAATCCTCTCCTGAAAGGGGTAAACAAACAAAAAGGGTGAGTATGGATGATACTCAGTGAATTTACATGCATCACAATAAATAATAATAGGCAATGGCAATAGTCAAAGGAAATACAATAGACAAAATGGATATCATGGTGCAGTAATGCCAAAGAAGTAATAAATAGGCTCGGTTACATATGATAAGACAGATTATGAGATGGACTGAATGAAAAGAAATCATACAGTCTCCAGTCAATTAATATCACTAGACTGCGTAGGTCACCAGTATCATATAAGCATAAGGCTGATCAGGCCCTATGGCCAGGACCATAACCCCTCCTAGCTAGGGTTCAATAGTACAATGTGCACAAAGTCGACAGTATTTCCCCACTACCCTATCGAATCGATAGATCTGCCAAACCATATCAGGATCAATAATGAGGGATACCATAAGTATCAATGGCATCCGAATAATAGTCAATCAAATAATAATTAGCTCGGTATCAATCAATTCAATATCCAATATGCTCAATGGCCATGTAATATACAATGTACAATCAATAATAGCAAGTATGGTAATAAGAAAAGATAAGAAACAAAAGTTGGTTTGGTGGCCGAAAATGGTAGGTCAATTGGCATGCCAATGTCGTTGGCGACAATGGCATTCAATTGGTAGGCCTATAGCATGCAAACCAATAGGCCAAAGGCAATGAACTAGGCATTTTGTTGAACACTTGGTAGGCACATAATGGTAAGCCAATATGTTAGGTTTTGGTGCAAAATTGACTTGTCCATTCAAATTAACAACAAGGTACATTGTCACACAAAGCAAAGGTATCAATAAACAAGATTAAACAACACTTAAATATGATCAAAATGGCAAGGAAAATCAAGTAAAAACCAAACAAAAACAAAGGCATTTTAGGTCAAATGGGGTTCGGCCACAAGTGAGGTTTTGGGGCATTGTTCCAATTCACAATTCAATCAATTGTACAAGTAATTTGATGCAATGTAAACTCACCTAATGATCCAATTAGCCAATTTACACTCCAATTGAACCAATTCCACCAAAATCCCCCAATTTGGCTATTTTAAAAATTCAACTTCCACAATCTCCAATTCTACATCAAATTAACCATCAATTAGCTATCCATATATATCAAATTAATCATTTCTAACATCAATTTGCAATTCCTAATACTAAATCATAAACTCATTCTTTACAACTTCAAATTTAATCATTCAAATTGGGAATTCCATCAAATTTGGATAATCTAAAGCAATTAAACATATTACCCATTCAATTCAACCTAAATAAACACTAAATCATTAATCAAATCAAACAAAACAATATCTTACCAAAATTGCTTCAAGTGGCCAAATTGCTCTCCAAGATAGTCCTCCCAATCCATTGCTCCTCACTTCAATCTAAGGTTAGAAATGAACTTAGCTACCTTGATTTGTTATATTTCCATCAAAATCCTAAATAAATCTATAAAAAATAAGAAAAGATGAAGATGGGAGAAGAAGAAATGGAGCACGGCAATGGAAGAAAAGAAAATGGGGAAAAAGAAACCGAAAATGGTGATGGTAAAATAAGACAAAATCAATTGAAAAATTACAACTAAACCCTCCAAGTTTCAACCTTTACACTTTGGTCCTTAAATCTTCTGAAATTTATTTTGACAATTCCATTAGGATTTAGATATCAGAGTGGGAAGTGCGTAGGCTTATTTTAATTTATCCTTATTTGTAAAAATGATTCTGGAGTCATTCTGTAACTCCGACCGACCAATTTCTACTATTCATCTTGAATTTCCCTTTATTTACCAAAATGCCATTCCTTACTTTTTCAGTGTTCCTAAATGATTTTCACTTCTTTCTTTTTACCAAAATTAAACATAAATTATGGTCATATTTTACCCCCAGATCAACTTCAGAAATTCTTCCATTGACCGGATTGCTAATTTCTCTGTAGTGTTCCCGACACTGCCAGTTCCCGGAAAAGTTTCAAATTTGCTTTCTAACTGTGTCTCAAAAATTATTTCCCATCATTTCAAGACTAATGGACTACATACTGAGAATTAATTCATGCACTCATGTTATGGCTTTCAAGGGTATTACATTCATCTAGCTGACTTTCATGTATAACCCTGGCAGATCATATTTGCAACTTAATTGGAAGAACTGCTTTCATGCCATAAACTAAGGAATAAGGTGTTGCCCTAGTTGGGGTGTGAACGGAAGTTCAATATCCCTATAATGCATATAGAAGATGCTTGTGCCAATTCCTATGACCGGTAATCATCTTCTACAAGATAGTTTTGAGTGTCTTGTTCGCAGCTTCAATTGCCCCATTCATCAATGGACTGTAAGGTGAAGACTTGTGATACTGGGTCTTCTCCCTCTTAAATAGATTGACCACTTCTTTTTGGAAATGCGAGCCACTGTCTGTTATGACCTCGAAAGGCAACCCATATAGGCAAATTATGTTGTTCTGAATGAAATATGCTACTTTCTTTGCATTCAACACTTGATAGGAGGCTACTTCCATCCATTTTGTGAAGTAGTCAATGGCTACCAATATGTACTCATGTCCATTTGAGAATTTTAGGTTGATTTGACCAATGACATCTATGATCCAAGTTGTCGGCTGTAGTGAAATTAGAGGTCTCTTCTGTAGTTTTGCGAAAATCTAACACTATGGCATTTTTGTACATACTTAGCATAATCCCCATTCATTGTCAGCCAAAAGTATCCCAAATTCATAATCTTTCTTGCCAAAGGAAAACCATTCATATGTGGTCCCTGTTCTCTGCCATGAACCCATTCCATAATATGCTGAGCTTCTTCCTCTGTCACACATTTGAGATGAATATCCCATGCACTTCTGTATAGCAAATCACAATTCAGGACAAAGTTACTAGCAAGCTGTCTTAATGTTCTACGTCTATCATGTCTTAATTTTGGAACATGACGGTCCTAGGATGTAGGGATAGCTTAAGGCTACCAATACCTATAAAACCCTTGCTTATGACCTGTCATCATTCCATGTCATCACTGTCAATAATCAGTATCCTCAATTTATTAGTCATCACCTATCATTATAATGCTATACTTATCATCTCATTTTATTTATCAGTCATCATTATCGAATCTCATCATGTCATAATACATCATATACTTTGGATAACAATAATATCTATTATTTATACATCATTAACCCATCTATATACAGTACCATAGAGATTCTATGAGTACAAAGAAAAGTACAAGCTTTGACATTTACACTGCAAAAGATCGTTTGGTCCCGGCTGAAGAATAATATCTCAGAAGCCTTTATTCCTGACCTAAAAAGGTTAAACCACTGAAAGGGTGAGTATAAATATATTCAGCGAGACAATATATATTATTATACATTTTGATTAGGTAGATAACAAATATTCAATAAATAGTCAATAATTGGTTAAATAGATGAACAAAGGAGAATCAAATGCTCTATTTAGTAAACAATGAATAGTTTTATAGTTAGCACACCAAAAAGCCCAAATTAAGAGAAATGGGAATGGACACTAGTTAAGGATATATAAACACAACAATGGAGCAAAGTACTCAATAATGGTCATGGTTGAACAATTACTCTGAATAAAAGGATTGAATATAATAATAAGTCAATGGAACAATATAAACATGTAGATATAATAGATAATGGGCCTTGAACTATATCCTTTTCTCATTACTGCCAATAGAATTACATAAGGCAGACCAATACCTTATGGCTAGGACCTATCCCTTCCCAACTAGGGTTACAATATTCATTGTGCACAATGTTGATGGTACTTACTCATTACCTAATCGGTAAGGTAGCTCTATCATATTAACATATCAAATAGGAAGAAAGAACTCATATGGGTGCCAAAAGGCCAATAAAAATATTATAGTGCAATAACACTTTCAATGAACTTATTTACTTTCTTTCATTCAACCAATATCAGTATGGTTCAATGAACAAGTCTTAGGATCATCAAATGACAAGTCAAATAGCATGGAACTCAAATTTGAGCTAGGTAAAAATGTTGTCAAAAAGGGTCAATTGCGTTAGCGAGAAAACTAGTCACCCACGCTGGGGATAATGGCATTCAGTTGGTAAGCTCGTGAAAAATTAAAAGGGACATTTCATTGAACACTTGGTGTGCAACATTTAAACATCAATTTGGTAGGGTTAAAGGGCATACAAGATGACACATGGGTTTCACATATCAAGTCAATTCTCACATTACAGGGGACATTTCAAATCATATAACAGTTCAAGGAAAATAGATCAAATCAAAGCTTGAAATCAAAGGAAATTCAACAATGTTCATTTGACCAAAGGGCTGCAATTTCTCAAATGGATTTTTTAATTTAAAATAATGGTTTAGGCATGCATAACAATATATAAATGACTCACATAAACTATTGGTTCGATCGAAAACTCCTTAAAACTCCAAGTTGCCAAATTAGGCTCACTCACTTTGTTGGACAACCTGAGTAGTACGCAATAAACTAATTATTTACCTTAGTAAATAATATCATATTGATCTGAAATTTTTATAAGACCCAGCTAACATATGTTCTAAGCTCCATATTAAATTTCATCCAAAATAAACATCATTTTTCCTATGAATTAAATGAATTACAATAGCTATAATATTTTATTTAACACATAATTTCTCTTTGGCAGCCTTGACTCAATTACATATATCTCTAGCTACAAGTATCCAATCACTTCAATTATTTTTTTCTTATTAAACTAGACACATGTGACTATAATATATTCAAAAATAGCTTAATATCTTCTTTGTACAATGTTTAGTGAATATCTAAAACTTACCATGTTCTTGTGTAAGAGTCAATCCAGGCAGGTTCTATTAGCTTGCTTGCATCTCACAACATATATATTCAATTGAAAAACTATTTTATAGCCATCTAGTTAACATATATTGGAACATATTTCAAGTTGTACACTTTGCCAAAATCATTCTTTAAGACCATGAAAATTCATGTCTTTATATGCTTAAAATGAAGAAAATTTTAGGGTGTTACACTCTACCACTTTTAATAAAATTCATCCTCGAATTTTAACTATTCATTTACCATTAATGGATTATTGATGGACATTTAGCTCATACGTCTTATTTATTATTCTATATTCATCTCTTTATTGATTGGTTCATCTACACAAACCTTAACTTCCTTGTGGATCATGTCATGGCAAATGGTGGTTGCCATCCTTTGATAAGTTGCCCCTGCATTCTTTAGACCAAATGGCATGACCCTATAGTAGTAAGTACCCCATTATGTGATGAAGGCTATCTTCTCTTTATCAGTGGGATTGACCTGAATCTGATTATAACCCGTATACAAATTAGTCAAAGAGACTACTTCGGATCTTGCCATACGGTTTACTAATAGGTCAATATGAGGTAACGAAAAATCATCCTTCAGGCATGCCTTATTCATATCTTTGTAGTCCATGCATATTTTTACCTTCCCATCCTTCTTGGGTACTGGCACTATGTTTGCTAACCATGATTGGTGTGATCTACTCGATGAACTTGTTATTTAATAGCTTAGCAACTTCTTCCTTAATCTTCAATTACCATTCTTCCTTTAGCCTTCTTAAATTCTGCTTGATAGGCTTGATGTGCTCATAAGTTAGAATTTTATGGATTGCAATACTCGAGTCTAATCCAATCATATCTTTGAGTTTCCATGCAAAACAATCCTCAAATTCCAAAACCTCTTTAGACAAGGAATCTTTATCATTATACGAACATGCAATGTATATGAGTTTTGGGTCATATTCTGTGCCAAAATTAATTGATTCTTTATCTTCCTTTTTTATTTAATTTTTGTAACACCTTAGCCTAAACCCTGATAGGGACCTTTAGGGAAATTATTTTCCTTTCTTTATGATGTGTTAATATGATATGTGAATGCATGGAATATATATGTATGCATGTTATATGACCTAATTTTTAGGCCTAGAGTTAGTTTGAAGTCAGCTAGGACTTAATCGGGTAAGTTTGGAATTTATGGTAATTGGGGGAATAAATTTTAATTTTGCAATTTTTTGAGGTTTTATAAATTTATCAGTATATTTGAGTAAAGGAAAGAATAAAAGTGAATGTAAATGGTCTTAAATTATTTATTTGGAGATTGTATGGAAAATATACCCGGTTGGAGACAATTTCGGGAAAACAGCTCAACGGGGGCGTTTGAGGGGTTTCGGAGAAAAATTAAGGACCTTATTGTAATTTTACTATGAATATGGGATTATAAGGTGTGTGTGATTCTATTATAATAGTTTAGGCTTGATTAAATCTAGCCGTTGGATTAAATGATGGAAAATCG